>JXSR01S050591.1:12351-26292 GCA_000969725.1 Ophiothrix spiculata
TAGCGAAGCGTGTTCTCATCATAAAATACAAAAATATTATAAAGTGTTTTGAACTTGTCGGAAATTTTGCGATTACCAGCCATTAGTATTATAAAGCATATCAGCGTGCGAAATGACAGTCGCTGATTGTAAGCGTATTTAGGCTATTAGCGCTAATTAGCTAACCAATCACTATTGCCATTAACGGTAATAGAGCGATTTCTCTTTAAATTTGTGTTTTGGATAGCCAATTGAACAAAAAGATTCACATTTTTCAAAATATCCGCTTAAACAGAATACATTTGTACATAATAGTAAAGAATGTTTGCCGGTCGAATAATAGGCATATAGCAAAATTACATATGCCTATTTTCGGCCACCCCCTTAACAACACGATCTGTATTTTGGAAAAGCTTAATTTTATGCCAAAAATGTTTTTGTAATGTGCAATCATCATAACATACAAAAACACGACAAATAATGACATTATAGAACAATTACACCCTTTAGAATTAATATATGCATATTAAACGATAGCTTAAAATCAGTTTTCAGCCGACTTTTAAGGCAATGCTCACGGATCATTTCGCCTGGGTCTGTGCGGGAGTCTAAGCCATGGAGTGTAGCCACATACCATAATGTAGCTTACCCATAGGGCCAACAAATAACCCTCAATAAAATTCCTTGATTCCCTGTTTAATAAAGCGAGAGCTCACGAAAGGCAAAAGTGGCCGAAAAATAGGCATATTTACCCTATGTGTTTATATGCTTTGTAACTTATTGTATTGTTTAAAAGTCAGTCAGAATTTTCACGAATAACGGTAATTTAATTTGTAATTATATATGAAATGTCAGACTGTCATTCCAATTATGCATTGTCTTTCTATAAATGCCTTCCTGCAAAATTTATATGCATTGGGATATTTATTCCCAATATGTAGAATACAGTTATCTGCAGATCAGTAAATACCAAAACAGCACCATTTCAGCATGATAACAAAACAATGACCGTGTGGATATTCATTATGCTCATCAACTAACTCAATTCTGTTTTGATCTGAAAATAATTGTAAACCTCAAACCATTTGTAAAGGCTCTCATATTAATCATTATGTCCCTGTCGGTAATAATCGGACGGAAAATAAATAATAGGACGGAAATTATTGGAATCTGGAAATATATGACTACATTATTAGGGGAATTGACGTAAATAGAAGGTAACAGTTAGGTAATTTTACGGGTTTCCCCAGATGATCAAACTTATGTATCTAAATTAGGCGCTCTTTTAAAATGGTTATTTTGGATTTAGTTAAGATTCAATGAACATTGCCTGTTGATCAATCAGAAATAAAATTAATTTGGACTGATCAATATGTCACCCTAAATATGTTGTTTACTTCTTCATCTACTTAACTTGATTAAAAAATTATTTAGGCCTATATTATAGAATTGTAAAAACTTTATGATCACGCCTTTTTGATAGACAACCAGTCATCATAATCTGATCTGAGCATAGTTAATCTCAAACCATTTGTAAAGGCTCTCATATGAATCATTATGTCCCTGTCGGTAATAGGACGGAAATTAATGGAATCTAGAAATATATGACTACATTATTACTAGGGGAATTGACGTGTAAACAATACAGGGTAACAGTTAGGGAATTTTACGGGTTTCCCCAGATGATCAAACGTATGTATCTAAATTAGACGCTCTTTTAAAATGGTTATTTTGGATTTAGTTAAGATTAAATGAACATTGCCTGTTGATCAATCAGAAATAAAATTAATTTGGACTGATCAATATGTCACCCTACATATGTTGTTTACTTCTTCATCTACTTAACTTGATTAACATATTATTTAGGCCTATATTATAGAATTGTAAATACTTTATGATCACGCCTTTTTGATAGACAACCAGTCATCAAAATCTGATCTGAGCATAGTTAAGCAAATGATTAAGAAACGATTCAGCGATTTATAACACAAAAATACATACATCAAATGCATTTATTTTGTCAACATACATGTAGATAAAATGTAAATAGCGTAAAGATTAGGTAAGCTGCCCAAGAACAAAACTCAATAACATTTAATGATCATGAATCATAAATATAGACAGAAGTATTTGTACCCAAATTAAAGCGTAACTTTTGCTCTAGTTTTCTGCTAAAGCCAAAGTTTTTCTGCGACGAATACGTATTAATCCATTTTTTACAACATGTCTATTTCGTCTTGCCATTGATTGATTTGATATTGTTGTTGGAAGTAAACTGACTGGCTCAGTTTAAAAAAAGTTTATTGCAAACCATGATTGTGACCATCTATATAATATAGTATGTATATCTTAAGTTGGGAGATAGACGAACTGACGTACAAGGATATAAAGCTATAGGGATACACACTAGCATACGAGACCAGAACTGATGCTACGGTAATTCTAATATATAATCAGATAAAGGAATGGAGAAATACGCATCGTACACTAGAACATTGATAACAATTAAACAAATCACAAACAGGCCAAAATTCCATTTTATTATTTTTTCTTATAAAATGAAATCCTGACCTGTTTGTGATTTGTTGTTATCAATGTTCTATGGAACGATGCGTATTTATCCATTCCTTTATCATAAAATTTACGTCTGAAAACAAAACAAAACAAAAACACCCCGGTAAAACAATTCTAGTAGCAATTTCTTAAACATACCAATTCAATATTTTAAAATAAACTATACTTCAAAAGTATACATTTGGATCTTGTTTAGCACAATAAATTGCACAAACTAGTTGTCTTGGTCATTTATCTCTAAAAAAAATAATTGTGCCTCGTCATCTATAGGTACCTTAGTCTCAGAAAATTAAAATGGATATTTTGGTCTCATTTTAGAGCTGAGACGTAAAACTTTAAAATCTAATTCTATGTTTGATTATCGGTCCGTGTATATGACCGAAAAATCGTTGTTCTTATTTTCGTTTCGTATCAAAATCAAGAAAAACACTCAAAATAGTTTTTCGAACTTGCATACGAGAAAGGAAAAACAAAATTTTTGTGCATTTTTCTTTATTCTTGTTTGAAAATGTAGCAAGAAAAAGAAAGCTCTAAAAGTTGATCCTTTTTCGTAACTTTGATGTTTATTTTTCTTACTTGCATACGATAAACGAAAAACGATCATTGTTAGCATTTTTCTTTTATCCTTACTTTAAAATGTACCAAGGAAAACAAGTATTTAGATTTTCAACGTTTTTCTTGATTTTGTTTGTTCGTTTTTCTTACTTGCATTGGAAAAAACAAAAATCAAACTTTGTTGGGATTTTTCTTTTTTCTCGTGCAAAATATTAACAAGGAAAGCAAATGTTTAGAAATACGTCCTTTTCCATGATTTTGTTTCTTTGATTTTCATACTTGCATTGAACACAAAGAACATGGCTATTGTGGGTGTTTTTCTTGAGTTTGACTTGAAAAGAAATTAAGAAAAACGATTTTTCGGTCATATACACGGACCCTTATCGGATGTTTGTTTGCAAAGTCAGCCAAATCTATTTGCGGCCTCTAGCTGATTCTGAAATGGAAAACCGTGTTTAAAGTTTGTGTACTATCTAGAACTTGAATTGAAAGGGGATTTTTTTATATTGGGTTTTATCACTTTTTTCATGTTTTGGATGTTGGAACCTGATTGACATGATTGTATGCGCGTCAAGGAAAATGTTTCTGATAAATTTAGAAATTCGACCTCTAACGGATTTTAAACTATAAATATGACCGTCCATCCTAAACCAGCCGTAAATGCCACCTCTTGTCATTTTCACTTTTTTAAATATTTACAAATGTTATAAGGATTAGAATGACACCTCGATAAACCTCACTCGATTTCCAAAAGTCAAGTTATGATCCGTCAAAGTTTGTCAGGCAGTAAAAGTGTGACTGAGATAAGCGCGTTTAAATATCAGTAAGTCCTATATTTTCTGTTGATTGTCTTAAAAACATGCAGATTTATTTCATAAATTTCCTATCATTTGCTTGAAATGAAACTTTGCTGGTAGTTTGTAGTAAGCACAAGGATTGTGAATCTGTCAAAAAAAAATCAATTTTGGCAAAAATGAACTTGACATACGGGCTGGACAGCTTCATATCCCACTTAAAATGCTATGCCGACGTTAAGGTACCTATAGAAATGACGGTCACAAATTAGAAAGCGTCTTAGGCCATAAAAGCATCGTTATTTTTGTTCTTAGATTTAGATCTTGAAAAAATGACAGAAAACCGTGCTCTTTTGTGCTATATAATTATGATCATCACAAGTACATGGGATACAGGTCATGATCTGTTCTCTTACAACTATGTCTGGTAAAGCAAAAGAAGCCGTAAAAAATAGAAGTCATGCCTGTGTTTTAAAGTAAATTAAAGTAAAATTACAACACATTCTAAATACACAAATATCGCAACATGATGTTAAACATTCTTTCAAGCGGCATTTATTTATAATATCTGGAAAAATCAGTAGTATAAACAATTAGACATTGTATATACAGGTGCTATTTACTCTGGTGTGTGCTCCCTATGTCATTCCAGTGTCATTCGCATCACGTATTTGATAGTAAGAAATAGCTGACGGGAAATTACATTGCATATAATAGTTCTATATGTGTGAAGATTGACCCATAAAAGTGTGCATCGCTAGGTCACGTACTGCATTCTGACTAGGCAATTTAAAAATAAATAGAACAAAATGATAGAGTGGCAACAGATATGCCAGCATATCTTGAAATGTTCTCCAAAAAAATGCATCAAATGTGTCATGTTAACAAAATCTTTTATTTGTCTACAACACATAATAACATTTTTCTTAAACAATATTTTGACTAGTCGTAATTGATTCCTTATTACAAAACACATTTGCTATCCGTAGTTTAATCAGATAACATCATATTTTGCCTGCAGCTCATTATTTTCAATTACTGGAATTACAAGTAACTGGAATTGGAATGTAAACCTCCTTCATCTGATATAATATTTTGACACAATTCGGCTGTCAGTGATAGGAGGGGCGTTATTACTTCAGCGTCCCGTATCTCGAAAAGTTTGCCTCCATGGTGTACTTTTATCATCATTTTGTGTTAGAAGAGATCATAATTAATTGAGTCAAGGAAGTTTTGAAGCAACCAATTGCTTTATTATTGACTTCTCTGGTGTTGGTAGGAAGCCTTTTGTACAGTAAGTCAATGGGAAGCTATTTCTTGGTGTGGCACCATATAGTGCATTATCAGTGGGCAGTATAATGATATAAATGGCATTAACATTAATATATATGCCGTTCTTTTCCATCAAATGCAGTTATTTTGTCAACATACATGTAGATAAAAAGTTAAATAACGTAAATATTATGTAAGCCAGTCAAGAACAAAACTCAATAACATTTAATGATCAAGAATCAAAAATATGGAGCAGAAGTATTTGCACCCAGATATTTGGTAAAGCGTAACCTTTGCTCTAGTTTTCAGGTAAAGCCACATTTTGTTCTGCGATGAATAGTATGTTTTTCGTCTTGATACATTTTTGTCAACAGCTCCATTTCGTTTTCCCCTCGATTGATTTGATATTGTTGTTGGAAGTTAACTGACTGACTTTCTTATAGAAAATACACTCCAAACGTTGATATTGTGTAAAACGTCTCATAGTCAAAGCGTGATTGATTAGCTAACTTTGTTATTTCATTATAAGCTTAACTATCATTTACTTCCAACATTCGGTAAATAGGTAAAGTGATACGGCATGCTATTTTGTGATTTCAACTGCGAGCAACCCGACCTGTATTCAACTAGCTGATATACCCTATTCACTCGTCTAATTTCCATCTGACAATCTCCTTAAATTAACAAAATCCACATTTCCAAAAGTTTGACAAATAGTTATACTCTATGACCGACACTTCATTTAAGTTATTTAAACATTTTTTGGCACGATAGTATGAAAGCGCTCAACTGTAACGTGATCTAAATTCAAAGAATGAGTAGTTGAATTGGACGAGTGGATACGGTATTTACATTCATTAAAACCCTTAATCTTTAGCTTTTGCGTTTACACCTAGTAATAACAAAAAACGTTGTTAGAGTATTGTTTAAGTATCATTATTTAGTAATTACTTCTTAACACCCCACGAGAGGCAAAATATTTTAGAGCAAACATCAATATGTGTTCTAATTTGTAATTGAATTTAGACCAGACAATAGTGTTATTTTTTTGTCTCTAATTACATCCCCTGATACAGCTCCGTGCAACTGGGTCCTATTTATTTACAAGGAAGAAATGCAAAACTGCAACAAATATATAGTTACTCGTAGTCGGATTATGCTAAAGGAAGTCACTATAAGCCGGATTCTGGTTTTTTTTTACTTTGCCTGTATTTCCGATCAAGATTATAATATGTGAAAATATGAAAGACGTAAAGTGTTTTCTAAGGTACACTTGTACACCTATCCATGCGTCGAAATAGTGCTTTATTATTTTAATAACGCATTTCTGCATAAATTTTAGGTCTGAAAATTATCCGCTAATACGATTATAGTAGCAATTTTTCAAACATAGTAAATATTTTAAATAAAGGATACTAAATTTATAGGTTAATAGGTTAAACATCCTATCAACATGATCAAGGGGCAGATACTTATAATGTCTGGTAGATAAGACTACGAAAATCAGTTTGTCTTCAAACAAGTACAGGTGTCATTTACTCTTTTGTATGCTCCCTATTCTGTCACTCGCATCACGTATTTGATGGTACAAAATTACATTGCATATAATAACTCTATAATGTGTGAAAATTGACCCTTAAAACGTGTCTCTAAGGACTAACGAACTGCATTTTGACCAGGCAATTTGAAAACAAATAGAACAAAATGATACAGCATTTTGTATGCCAGCATTATCCCAAGTTTTGTTTTTTTCAAAAAAAGATTCTTTATAGAAATAGTTAGCCTAATCTCACGATTATTGTGTGCATGCAATGTTTTATATTTTAATCAAATGTGTCTTTAATTTCATATTTTTATACAACAATAAAAAGACTTTTTACACATGATAATACTTTTTTCTAAAAAAATATTTTAACTAGTCCTAATTGATTCCTGGTCACATCACACATCATTCATCCGTAGCTTAATCAGATCATATTTAGCCTACAGCTGATTATATTTTCAATTAACTGGAAAGGATATTTTAGCCTTCCTATTTGATAACTATGCATCAACATAACCGATTTTTGTGTTGCTTCCATTTTGGTATTGTACAGACCAAATAAACCATAGCAAACGTTAAGTCATTCTTACACACCCTTCTACGTTACTAAAGTTTTTAAATAGCTGGCTTGTTAAAAATACGTGATCTTTAGTTATGCACGTGGGTTTACAAACTGTGATAAAGATTACACAATATCAGAAGGTAAGTGCTGGTGTGAAAATAAGATTTAATAAACAAATCACGCATTACTCAATTCTATAACTGATTGCATGAATGAAAGTTACTAAATTATATCGTTTGGAAACACGTATCTTATATACGTGATATTGCAAACATTACATTAATATTCACTAAAGAACAACAATAATTATTTGTAAATAGAGCAAGTGACCACTTTCCCTAATCATTTTTCCCGTAGGGGAAACAATATCTACCTATGAAATTGATAGATCTATTGACTGATATTTTACAGCAATTAAGGAACGTATACTTTATACATACCACTCAAGAAATTAAGAGTCAGCATTGCGGTAAATATTTCCTTGCAATTATATCAAAGGTGAGTAGGACAGACGTTTTATCAAAAAGGCGAGAAACTCATTGACCTATTATTTTTAAACATAGATTTCAAGATTTTTTCCCGATTGAAATTAAACGTATACCTTAAATCAGATGGTGAATAAAGTCTTTTTATTTGTGACTGTATTGAGGTATCTTATATGTTTTTAAGCATTGTTTTTGATGGTCAATGTGCGCAACAGTCTTACAAAAATACCAGGACACAATTTGATCATACCTTCAAAATGTGATTGCTTTGTGTATTTTTTTTTCAAACGACAAAAGACTCTCCCTTTGACTGTACAAAAAGGTTTAAAGTGACAAGCATTGGAATTATATGTATCAATATACGGTTTGCAATGAGAGACTAGCAAGCAATTTCATGCATATTTCAGTTGAGCTTGGTGATAAAAAATACATTCCAAAATGTGTGTTTTCTTAAAGTACAAAGTATTTCAGGACAAAAGGATAGGTGTTTCAATTTAGGCAAAATATACTAGCGTCAAAAATACGTAATATAGTGTCTAGTACCTTTAATATAGATACTCCTTCAATATCGTATTTGATGTAAAATGCGTTTCCAGAAAATCAAAATTGTAATACATTTTAAATTCATTGTTGTAATAAGCACTTTTATTTTCAAAATACAATTCCTGATTCGTTTGTTCTATTTGACAACATATCAAAACTAATGATGTATAGAAAAAATGTGCCTGACAATAGTTTCTCTCTTCCATCAACCTATATATAATGTCATAATGGCAGTCATAGGATCACACGAGTTTTGATTGACAAAACGACAGAGTGCAACCTTTTTAAAGCAATCTTTATTGGCATTTCAAATTATAGGTTGCTGTCTTTGTAAAATATAAAACTGTTATGTTTTGAATTTTCAATTATTTTTAGAAACAAAACAAACTATCATAATAATGGAATGACAGGGGTGTATATTTTAGGTATTCTAAGTCTGATCTCATTGATACAAAATGTCAATCGTCAGTATATCGTGTAATATACGTGTCGCAAATTCTGACATATTTAGGTCGGAGTACAATATTTATTCAACTGTCATATTAATATGATTTAAACGATTTTGAATCGTGCTTGCAACACTTTTCAATCACGAGGTATATGTACAAAACATTTCTTTAAATTAGTAACTGTTTCATGTCATCTAAAAAGTGTGGTTTTTGCTCTTGTGTCATTTTGCCCTATCTGGTACCATTTTGAATGCATTTGAAGTTTTAAAACAATGTATTCCAATGAACATCTTTATTCAAACCAGTACATTTCATCTTAGATTATCTCAAGCTTGCAACAGTTCTGTGTTAACAAAAACATACACAATTTTCTCTGTTCCCTAATTGTTTTTTCCGGTAAGTACTCAGTTTCCCTTATTGTTGGGAAAAATTAATTGTACCACTTTTTTATGTAAAGGTCGATTTATGAGGAAAATATCCGGAAACTAATGTTACTCTTGGCTAGATTTTATAGTTAATCTAGTTGAGTGTAAAATGGATTTCCGAATGTGATCAGTTTTGTTTTGTACTGGTAGGGGGCAACAACACAAATGGATCAAAAACGTGATTTTGAGGTCAAATCTGATTTGACAACGCCTGGGTCAAGGTCACTTCACTACTCAAGTGTGAGTGATCACATGGAATGTTTATCTGTAATAAAGTGATAAGCAGGTGATAATGTCTTGGTCATGATTGACTGTGCCAAGAGAATGCATGGAAGCAAAACATAAAATAATCCTTCAACGCCCCTCAATTTACAAAACCACGGTTATGACGAAAGTGGAATGGTCCCTGGCGGTATATGACATCTTGAAAACCTTTTAAGATGTCATATAAGCAAGGTTACCATGTTATTGTTTCTTCTTATCAGCACATAATTGTTGGTCACAAACTCATCTCCTAGGATGACAAAACGAGTTTAAGTTATTTCTAGAACACAGACGGAGGTGAAATCTGACGCCTGGAATTTAAGGGACGTTCTTGTAGGATAATGGTCATAGCATCTTCGATATTTTCTGTAAAAGCAGGCTGCTTGATTTAGGCAAAGTTTAGAGCGTCAGAAGAAATGTTTCGTATGTATTCATAATTAGATGTTGCATACTTTATACCATGGAGCAGTCTAGTATAATGTTGTAGGTGGTGAAATAAGGTTTGGTTTTTTTAGGAATGAAGGGTGAATCAGGGGCACCGTTAAGGCATCAAAACAGCCATTTTCAAAAAATAAGGTACTTCCTCAAACCCTAGTGTGAAAATGGTATCGGTATAATTCCCATGTAAGATGTAAATATGGGGAAAAAGGTAAATTTTGGCTTAGAAAATCACCCTTTAAGTGTGTTTTAAAAAAAGTGGTCACGCTCTGCCTTCAACATTATATTTGACTGCTCATGGGGCTTTATAGTATACTAGTAATATTTTACCTACTCCCCATTTGAGTCGGTTTTATGTATCACAGAAATTAAAAAAAGTGTAATTTGGTTGTTTAAATGATTATGTTCTCGGGGATACGTTACTCTTCTCACTTCTTCTCAACTGAAGTTGGCATTCAGAAACAAGATATGCATTACACCAGATTGATGTATTCCATTCCTCGACAAATGGATTTACACTGCTACATGAAACCTTTCTCCAGAATCCCACAAAGAAACACTACATTTGAGTGCATCTCAACATAAAAGATCACTTTCAGAATATACAACAGAAGAAATTCAAACTGTTACAAGATTACAATACCTTTACATATAAACATGTAACCGTATCTGTAGCCTTTATCATGTTTATAATGCGCGATTTGTTTTATTAAATTTCAGTGGATGTTTCAGTAGATGATATTTCAACCAAGTTATTTAAGTGGATGAGAAAACAGCTTCTTTGCTTCCTACTAATGTTGTCGCTTCTCTTTTAAGTTTCTAAACAAGAAACTTGATATTGAATTATCCATGATTGTTATATTCTTGTGTCCATTCTTTTTTTAAATGAAACATGTTGTTGACAAAGTGTTTTTACGATCCTGTAACTTTTTACAAAAGCATTTCACAAATTTGAGGAAGTATAATTTACTTATTATGTGTAACGTGTAAGGGTTTTGAAAGTACAAAACATAGTTTTTTCGTTGAGTTTATCACGGCTTTGAGTTTTATTCGGATAACAGTAATGATTTTATAAAGTCATTGTTTTAGTTAGTGGGTGAATATTGTTGTTATAAATATTCCTTGGAGAAATGTGTTAAGGTCAGTATTCCTTCCCCCATCTTCTAAATTATTAATATTATTTAGATATCATTATATATTTTGTATGCCAGTATGTACTTTATGCAACCATAGAGTGTGTATGCGTAGGTGGCTTACATGCAATGAAACCTGTATTATCATCACCTTCCACGGGTCTTCTGTTATGGTCATAGCTTTGATAAAGGTGGCAAAATTGACAGGTTTAACCAAGAAAGCGCTAATCCTTACAGATAACCCAAATATCTTGAAGTTTCATTCACATCAAAGGAACGAATTGACCGATTCCTATCAGTAGCATTTAAATTTATCTGATCTGTACGCCGGGGTTTCTCTGTACGTTTCACTACTATTGCATTTATTTTTTATAAAATTACAACGGCGAATCTAAAGATGTGTGCTGTTTAAGCATAGAGGAAAAAAATCTGCGTTTTCAATATTTGATTCATTGTTATGTTTAGGAGAGTATCGTTAAACCTCGTCTACCCAGGCTATTTTTTGTAACACGTGTATCCAAGGGCAGGGGGGGGGGGGTGTTGCAACCCCCCTAAATTTTTAGAACGGAACCCCCTATGAAATTGAATAGGTATGGTCCTCCCCTATCCAATGATACCAAGATCACCAAAATCGGGCGAGGCGTTACGAAATTATGACGTTATAAAGCTCGTTCGGATTGGAAAATCAGGATTGTGGCAAAAATTGCCACTTTTTCAAAAAATCGCTACAAAAGTTCTAAAAGACCGATTTTCTTCCGGGTTTTTGCTAATAAAGAAGGAATATGATAATTCTAACATACCCTGCCGTAGCATGCATATATGTTTTAAAATGGCCACTTGAATTTTTCCGGGCCTCCCCCCCCCTACACCCCAACTTTGACGGCCTACCCTAACCCCACCTTTGGTGGTACCCCTAATTTTTTCATCAAAATGACCGCAAAGGATGTAAAAGAGATTAACCAAATGCCTGGGGTCGGTTGCTTTTGCGTTTTTATGCAGCGGGAAAAAAACCTTAGGGGGGTTGCAACAACAACATCCCCTGGATAGACGAGGATTAAATATTGTTTGGGTTGACTTTGATAATAAGATACGGAAATCTAAAAAATGTACAAATGATAAGCACAAAAAGAAACCAAACAATTGCATAATATATACAACGTAGAACAAACCAGACTATCATAAGCCCTAACCAGCTTCAACAACAACACTGACTCCAAGAAAGCTTTTTTTTTTTTTGGGGGGGGGGTGAATACGCCCAACATTCTTACCAACATAGGGAAAAAGACAAATAACACCGTTGGTGGGCACGCATCCCTTTTCAAATGTTGGGCAAAACTATTTAAGTGTTAAAGCTGACACGTCTAATGACCATCTCTTGGGCAAAGGCGATATAGCATTTTTGAATCAATTGTGTGACCTAATGTGCCCATTTTCTCCGTGCTCTTTGGTCAGAATGCAGCATTATTATTGTTTTCATAAATTAGTTGTTAGTATATAACTAAAGCATTAAGTACTATATAACAGTAGCAAAATATAAGCAAAATAAGCAAAGCATATATATAGACACTCAAAGATAGGTATTCCGATCTAGTAAAAAGTAACAAATGCTTAGATAAGCATACTTGAAAAGTTTGAAATAGGGTTAAACTTGACAAGTGAAAAACATTTAATGAGCATTATATAGATTAATAGGACAATACGTTATGGTGACTCAATGGTTTGAAAATACAAAATAGGCTTCTTTCGTGATGACTGTATGACCTTTTCTGTCACTGAATCAAAGATAATCGTGATTTTAAATAAGGTCTTCATGATTAATATTCAGTTTGCTTTAATTAAAATACAGAGTGAAATAAAAAAAAAAGGAAATGAACATAATGTTGATGCAAAATAATTGCTTAGGTCAAGAAAGTACATGTAAGTTTTAATTCCGGACACTACTTGCTGCCATGACGCTTATATCTCCATACTTATGACGTGGATATTGTTTCATTTTTCAATTATCTTTATCTCTCGTAAAACAACCCCTACACCAGCTCTAAAAAGCAACTGTACTATCCTGTCGTGCATGACATATTGCATTAAATGTGTGATGTGGAATATGTATGTCGGTTCATTCGGTTCATAAGGATCTTAAATTTCATATTTAAACATTTATTGTATACCGTACAACACATTTCATATTATTGGAATTAAATGGTTAATTGGAAAACATTTATGTCATATCAATCACAGCTTGTTCCGTGTGCTATGAGATATGTAATTAAAGCAACTGAGTATTCATACCTAGCATAAACACTACACCTAGTTCACATAGCGTGAAACAGTCGTCGTGTAGGACTAAGGAACTAAGGATACTTAAAGAAAGAACACGTTTCTGCTTGTAAGTGTAAATCGATGTATATTTTCACCAATCAAAAACTCTTTTTTTACCCTCAAAGTAAATGTTAAACAAGTTGCTTTTGTCCGGGAACATGATACATCAAACTAGCAACATCATTGCATTTTATTTTTCGGATAAATTTGCCTTTTGTAATTTCATTGTAAATTAGGAACTCCCGGGGAAGAAATTTAAACTAAAGTAAAATTTTCCGTATCTTATTAAGCAAAATTGATCAAAATTTTGATTTAAAAGGTTTAAAAAAACAGAGATAGTAAGAGAAATGCAGACTGACGATTGCTTGTAAAAAATTGATTTATTAGTGGTCGATTTGCTTTAAACGTACTATTATTAAACAAGACAATTTTATTTTTTGTAACTGCGCAAAGTACACGCAACTACGGATTCCATTTATAAATAAGAATTAGTGTAATATATTATAAGACAGTCTGGAAAGCCGACAAGGCATAAGGTGAAAGTAATTTGTTCTTATCTTAGTACATCCCCAGGGATATGATACATAAAACTAGTTACATCAGATTAGA
>JXSR01S050602.1:23843-34918 GCA_000969725.1 Ophiothrix spiculata
TTATATATAGTAATTTTTCTCTGGACCTCTTGGGAGACCAGTACATTTGTATTGAAAGAGTATGCCAGAATAAAGATAGAATAAACTAAACTAAACTAAACTTTGATTGGCGTAACCCGACTGACCCTATTTTTACCACCTAATTATTTTTATTTTTTTGAGCATGGTAAAAAACCTCCAAATCCCAAATTTGATGGGAATCAATTCATAGGGACTTGCAGGACATTCAAAATGACAAAAGATGTGTTTTAGACAGGGGTGTGAAATCTCCTCTTTTAAGCTGATTTCCTCTTTTTTGAAAATTTCTACAAGGCAAAATTTAAGCTTTTTCTTTCATTTTCAGCAATTTTCAATGTTTTTCATCTTTTTTATACAAAGTTCCTCTTTTTTGAAAAGAGGTCACTCACACCCCTGTGTAGAAAAAGTGAAGATGTTTTTGTATATGTGTGGTATATTTTGTGTTCTTGTATATGAAACATAGATTTGTTTAAATCCGACCTACCTGCCCTATTTTTTCTATGTTAAATTACGCCAATCGGAAAAGGTATCCCATCAAAAACTATACCCTAACCCTAAAACTAACCCTAATCCAGACCCTAACCCTAACCCTAAATTAAACCTAACCCTAACACTAACCCTAAACCCTAACCCTAAAATTATGGATGGGACCTAAAGTACACTTGGTCCCGCCAATCAAACAATTTTTTTAGGCCTAAATCAGGTCGGCAACGTCCAAGGGCATGTCATCAATTTTGGTGTTGTAGAACGCCTCAATATCTTTGAGCATGCGGTCATCTTCTCGAGTGATAAAGTTGATGGCTACACCTTTGCGACCAAATTGTCCTCCACGTCCAACTCTGGAAAGAAGAAATTAAAATGAAACTGGTATGTTTGACTTGCAAAATTATAGCAAGCTTTACAATTTGGATTTTATCAAATGGAGTGGTGCACTTGGATGATCCAGTAGTACTAAGTTAACAATTTCGCAAACTTTTTTTACAAATTTAGGAGGATAAAAGTTGTCACAAAAATTTAAATGGCAAGGAAAAAGTCTGGTCCTGTAGACTGTTATTGAAGTCATTTAATTTCCTACAAATCACGAAATTTTGAACACAACAAATGCGTAGAGAAAACAAACGTCTCACGAGGATACCAAACATGATATATTTACAACACGAATGAGATCTGACACTTAACATGACATGTAAAAAAGGTACGGCTTTTGACGCCAATAACAAAAATTGCTCAAGCATGTGTTTTTGGCATCATTCAGATTCCGTAAAGTACATGCTTTAAACCACCAGTTTCATCAAACAAATTGCATATATACCCAACTTGACGCTGGTATATATGTTTAACCATGGAAATAATAGAATTAAGATTTCCATGGTTTAACACAACCAAATAACACTTTAAGGGCCCTGTCAACCCTTCATTTTCAGAAATGGGTTATGGACTGTAACTCAGCGATGGATAATTAAATCCAAATCAAAGTATACATTTCTAGAAAAGGATTTGCACACTGAACATGATGGTCAGCTTATTTTTGGACCAAAATGTGAAATTATTGCCCTAAGGTCCAAAAAAGGTAAAAAAATCATGTTTTGGCCCAAAATTTTACGGGAAAGCTATCTAAATTTTGCTTTGGTAAAATTTTAAACCATTTCACTTTTTAGAATCTAGAAAGCAATATCTAGGAACACATTTCTCAAATGTTTGATTTTTATCTTATTTTTTTAAATATTGCCAAAAATAGGTTAAAATGTGGCATATTTTGCCAAAAATGGTGTCAGGAGTGGGATTTTTGACATTTTTTGGACCAATTTTTGACCATACCTCAAAAAATAAGACAAAAATCAAAAATTTGAGAAAAGCGATCCCAGATATTGCTTTCTAGATTTAAAAAATTAAATTGGTAGAAATTTTTACCGAAGCAAAATTTAGTTAGCTTTCCCGTAAAATGTTAGGCCCAAAACATGAATTTTGGACCCTAGGTCCAAAATTACGCATTTTGGTGCAAAAATGACCTGACCATCATATTCAGTATGCAAATTCGCTTCTAGAAATGTATACTTTTATTTGGATCTAATTATCCGTTGCTGAGTTATAGAGCAAAAAAAAATGATGAAAAAAGCCTTAACAGGCCCCTTAAAAGCCTATCTAGGTCTTATCAGGGTCAGCAAATAGTAGGAAGACATTGTCACCAGTGCCTCGAAATTAGCGGTAACGCGGCCGCGCCGTTCCCAGAAAAACGTTTGAAGTCCCAGAAAAAATATAAAATTAAATAATAACAAAAACTTCTGACGACAGATGATTTTTTCTGACAATTTTGAATGCTTAAATACAAATAAATGAGCCAATAATGCAAATGTGGGGGTTAATGTCAAAATTACTGACAAAAACAAGTGATTTTTTAGAGCAATTTTAACAATTTTTTCACTGATAAATCTGACAGAAAATTCTCATCAGCACTAGAAAAGTTCCCAGAAAGGTTGAATTTTTTTCTATACCCTGATTGTCACATTCAGTCCCTATGAGACACACATGTTCACTAGGTGGACAGAAATGATTTATCACCCTCTTAAAATGAGCATATCTTTGGAACACCTTTATTAATTATCGTTTTTCTTTCAACATTCTAAAGGTAAATCCATGACGTAGTTAGAAACAATAGTTTAATTGTGTAATATTTATCGTGTTCTTTAAATATGACATTCAATTCAACTATTGCACTTTTATTGACTCACTCGGTAGAGATGCAATTTCATGTATATTCAACCATAGTTAAACATTAACATTTTTTCTTTTCTTAAACCAGCATACTTTTATATATTTTATGACCCTCATATTTTCAAGGAAATCGTTTTATGACACCCCTACACTGTTTTAATGCCCAAAAATCAATGACACCCTCCCCCCCCCCCCCCCCCAACACACACATATTTTAGACCCACTCCTCTTTCAAAGAAAATGCCAGCCCCTAGGCCTATTTGAATGACTCACCTTTGAATGTAGTTTTCCCTGTTATTAGGCAGATCATAGTTGATAACCAAAGGCACTTGTGGAATAGCATGAGCCAACAAGTCCGTTGTAATCAGCACTCGGTTAGAGCCAGAGCGGAACTCCTTCATGATTATGTCGCGTTCTCCTTGCTCCATATCACCATGCTGTAGATCAGACAAAAAGTTGATCAACGGTTCAAGTGAGTATCAATGGACTACACAAATCCTCCACATTAGGTGTGTACACACACTCCAAAGAAAGATGCATGAATTGAGGAAGCGGGTTAGCGCAGCGGTATTTCCCTCGCTTTGCACCAATGAGTCCCGGGTTCGATTCCCAATCCCGGCGCTGTATGTGAATTTGGTTTTCAGTCCATGTTCGCTTCCGCAGGTTTTTCTCTGGGTCCTCCGTTTTTTCCCCCTGCTCTAAAACTGAATAATAAAGAAAGACCTAAGACTCCAATGAGGCTTTCTTGAGTTATCCTTGGTTATCAGCCTAAAGAACTCTTTCTTTCTTACCAGCGCTTTTAGAAACTGACTGTGCAAAGCACTCCCTCTGTGGCTGGCTGGCTAAGCCCTTGGGCAGCCGTGGTCAAGTACCCCCCCCCCCCCTAGTTTGGCCCCAAGAAAATTAAATTAGAAGCTTTTTGGAGCAAATTTCTCTTAATTACCCCTTTTTATTGATCATTTTGACATAAAATGTACACAATTTTGCGCACTTTGTGCGTATTTCAATATAGAATGTTATTATGTAAGCCCAAAATAGGTGTTTTTTACCAAAATAAAAAATATGTCCGAAAAATTTTGCACGCCACGCCCCATTAATTTTTTTCAAAAGTTTTGCCACCAGAAATGCACATCATTATAGAGTACAACATATTTTTAACATTAAATTGCCACGACCTGACAGTGAAAGAACAAGGGCTTGTCGCTGCCACTTCCTAGCCCTGTTCTTTCACGGTCAGGTCGTGGCAATTTAATGTTAAGAATATGTTGTTGTACTCTATAATGATGTCATACAAATATTGACGATGTTCTTGTAGCCATTTAAACACAACTGATTCCCGAGGGCACTCAAATATTGTTGCAGGCATAGCGTAACCAAGAAAAAGGTGAATTAGGAATTTTTGAGGACTGAAGGTGTATCAGGTGACACCGTTTAGGGTATCAAAAACAGCAATTTTGCATGGGACTTTTTCAAACCCTAGTGTTCTGAAAATCCCGATTTAGGGTGTGAATAGAGGAAAAAGGGTATATTTTGGCTTCAGAACCCTCCACTCTTTAGGGGTTGTTTAAAAAAAAACGTGGTCACGCTATGCCTGCAACATTATACTTGAGTGCCGCCCCCGGGGGGGGGGGGTTCTTACCATACTGGAAACGGTAAAGTCTCTTTCATGCAGTTTCTCCATCAACCAGTCTCCCTTTCTTCTCGTATTAAGAAAGATCACGGCCTGCGTGATTGTCAATGTCTCGAATAAATCGCAGAGGGAATCCAGCTTCCACTCCTAAAAAAAATAGTATATCATTCTATTTCAGGTTAATTTTGAATGACAATGTAAAAACAAATATTCGAAAGTGTTAACCTAAACATGTAAAATGCCCAAATAGTTAAAATAAGATGCCATTTTAACACTTAAGGCATTTTTTAACACGTTTATGTAAAATGTCCGAAGTATAAAAATAAGATGCTCTTTTAAAACTTCAGACATTTTTAACATGTGTAGGATAACACTTTTGTCAATGATTGTTTTTACAGTGGTCATTATTATAAGGCGTCACACCACAATAGAGCTTCCCATTGACTTACTGTACAAAATGGCTTCCTAAAAACACCCGAGAACTCAATAATAAAGCAACTGGATGCTTCAACACTGCCTTTTCTCAGATGATCATGATCTGTTCTAACACAAAATGATGATAAAAGTACACCTTCAAGGCAAAAATTTCAAGAAACTGGACGCTGAAGTATAACGCCCCCTATCACCGACAGCCAAATTTTGTATTTCCAGAATCAAGCGCAAAAAACCCTTGAAATTTTACCAAATTAATCTGGAGATCAAAAATGGCATCAGATCATCTTTAAATAAATCTAACTTTATAATTAGACCAAAATATTGACCAATATTGCCTTTCTATACGTTTTGAAGTCCTGTTTTTAGAAGGGCAGTCAATTTTGCCGATTTTAGAAATGCCGGATTGCGAGTGCTAATTATTTAGTGTAGTGCGCCCATAAGGTTATTCCATACACTGTCTGTAAGAGGTAAATGTGCTAAATTTAGTACTTTGACTCATATACATTAGAAAAGCACTGAAAGAAGGGTACATTTAATGCTTTACTTATTATTGTCTAACCTCTATAGCAGGTTCAAAAGGTGACCCTATGTGAGGCCAGAAATTGGTAAAAAGTAAAATGAAACCCTTTTTAAGACCTTACATCGACCATATGTTCAAATTGATACCCTATCCGGAACCTGTTCATAATGAATACCCCAATCGGAAATCATACGCAAATGTGACAAAATAATAATTACAAAAATGAAGTAAAAATGTAACTGTATACACCATTTGAACAATAAGAAGTTGTACTAGAAACATGTGGCCTTGCAAAGGGCACGAGGGAATGTACGTGGCAGAGCATTTTGGTATTTTGTAGGTCAATTGGTAAGATTTTGAATTAAGTGGAAGTGTTTTCACAACTGTCAAATTTGACACCTTAAACGTTGAAATCAGACAAAGTTGAAAATTTGACCTTTCTTTTGACCTTTGACCCCAGGAAAAGGTCAGACGATGGGGTCACCCATTGACACTTTTGATCGCTATTCAAAGACGAACAAATTGACACCTCAAACGTTGAAATCGGACAAAGTTGAAAATTTGACCTTTCTTTTGACCTTTGACCTCTGGGAAAAGGTCAGACGATTGGGTCACCATTGACACTTTTGATCGCTATTCAAAGACGAACAAATGACACCTCAAACGTTGAAATCGGACAAAGTTGAAAATTTGACCTTTCTTTTGACCTTTGACCTCTGGGAAAAGGTCAGACGATTGGGTCACCATTGACACTGTTGATCGCTGGTCGAAGACGAACAATTTGATATCTGAACCTTTAAAATCGGATAAAGTTTAAAATTTGACCTTTTTTTACCTTTGATCCCCAGGAAAAGGTCGGACGATGGAGTCACCATGAAGACTTTTGATCGCTGATCCAAGACGAACAATTTGACACCTTAAGCTTTGAAATAGAACAAAGTTGATAATTTGACCTTTGCATTGACTTTCATTTTGACCTTTGACCCCCAAGGAAGGGTCGAACAATGGGGTCACCGTTGACACTTTTGATCACTTTGATAATAATTTGACACCTTAAACATTGAAATCGGACAAAGGTGAAAATTTGACGTGACCCCTGGGTCAAACTTGAGGTCACGAAATGTGATAACTTTTTAGCCAGTCACCCATAGTTTGGTCGAAATCCGATTCATCGTTTTTGAGTTGAAACAAATTGCCAGAAGAAAGAAAGAACTAGCGGTCTAAAGACATCTGAACACAGCTGCTGAATTTTCAGAAAACCATAAGGCTAAATAAAATTAATTGATTGTCTTTGATTTGATTTGATTTTTTTTTTTTAGATTTTTTTTTCGTGTGTGACAGAAGTCATGAGTGCTATTCTAAATAGAAAAGAGTGCCATATGTAGGCCTACTCCCTCATATATTTACATGTCAGTTTCAAAATTAATGTTAAGATTGGCATTTTTAAACAGAATAAAGAACCAATTTAATTAAATCTTATGTTGCCAGTAAATATAAAAGGAGTTCATAAGAAATTTTTGCCAATTATGAAGAATATTTTTCAAAAAAAAATTAAAAACAGCAAAAAAAAATGTTTTGTTGACTTTTTGAAAAACGAACGCGCACACTATAACTAACGCGTGCGGGAGCTTTGAGACAAACAATTAATTTTATTAAGCCTAATCATAGCTTCATTAAAAATGATTTGTTAGATTAAAAATAATTGTTGATTTTGAGAGTGAAACAGTGTTTTGTGGGTTTTTTCAGCGACTGAAAAATTCACTGAGCATTTTCAGAATTTGACCTTTCACCCCTTTCGACCCCATTAGTCATCTCAGATGATTTTAGAAATGTGTTTATGTTGCTCAGGGTGTCCTAAAGTGCTTCAATATCAAATTTCAGGTCAATCGGGGCATGTTTTTTTAAATTTGACCTTTGACCCCCTTTAGACCCCCTTAGTGACCTCGGATGATTTTTAAAATGTGTTTATGATAACTTTAACAATAACTTAATTCAAGATGAATTGTGAAATTGGACCAAAAACTTTTACAGCCAAATATTTGATAAAACGTAACTTTTGTTGTACAATACCGTTTGAAATGAAACAAACGGTATCTAAAAGTTCAATTCATGGACTATAAAATGCTATGTTTTCTATAAATGGACTATAAAATGCTATACTTTCTGCTTGTCTGTTTAACCTAGGAAAATTGCATGCAAAGATTGTAAGTTGTTTTTTTCTGGGACACCCTGTAATACAAATATTCATTCAAAATTAGGATATGTTTAAGCTTCAGAAGGAATCATTCTTTAGGGGTTGTTATGAAAAACTTTGGTCACGCCTAATGCAACATCCGTTGTCTTGACAAATTACTTTATTTGTTTTAATACAATTATCCGCAATACAAAGACATATTCATGAGGTGTTGCAATGCTTGACACCCTGTAGTGTCGGTTTTTCCTCCTCAATGCTTGGTTACTTCTAAGCTCTTCTAAACTGGGACATGGTGGCTGATACGCTGGTTCCCTGCACCTTTGGTCTTTCACACTCACTACACACACTCCACTGACCAAAGACGCAGGTACAGGCAAATCAATCTCAAGTAATGATTGGCTACTGCATATGGTGGGGTCATGGCGCTTGCGCATTAATTTTCACAGCCAATTGATCGACTTGTAATCATGGATCGTCACGTTTGGCGCCACTTTAGATCGTAATTATGATAAGTTTTTGCATGTAAACACGGTCATTACGCATCAAATCGGCTGATCGTTGACCGCAGCATGTTGGGAACTTTCTTGTGCTTCGACCAACTTACTCTCAGCTTGTTTAAAAATTGTGATCTTTAACACTTTAGCCTACACAATATCGTCGCAGTGATCTGGCGCTTCGAAATAGGTGGAATTCCCCGCAGAAAGCAAAACATGGTCGATTCTTATATATGGTCATAAAAGGTCAATCGTCGCTTATCAAATGCCTAGTACCAGCAGTTGAGTACAATACATTTGGGTACAAATTATGAGTGGGAGGCTGAAGTGAGGCATGACACTAGTCACGATCGTGACTAATTATGGGTAGCCTAGACCTGCGGTCTTGGATGGACTGAGCCGATAGCGAAGCGCAGAAGATCGAGGGAACCACAGGGGAACCAGCGTAGGTGGCTGACTGTAGAACAATCTGGAAAAATGATTATTACCGTTTCCTGTACTTACCTCCTTCTGAACGTTCACATAGAACTGTTTGATACCCTCTAGAGTCAGTTCTTCCTCCTCAACTAAAATATTAATTGGGTCTCTCATAAAACGCTTGGTTATTTCTAGCACATCCAGGGGCATGGTGGCTGATGTTAGAATCACCTGCAAAGAGAATGAACATTGACTTGATAAAGAATGAACACTGACTTGATAAAGAATGAGCATCGACTTGATAAAGAATGAACACTGACTTGATAAAGAATGAACATTGACTTGATAAAGAATTAACATTGACTTGATAAAGAATGAAAATCCAGGGGCGTCGGAACTGTGTAGGGCCGTGCAGGCTTTGGCTGCACCACTTTTCAGACAAAACAATGAAAAAAATAAATAAGTTTAATTCAATTTGATACCCTAGCATTAATTACCACAACATAGTACTTAACAAATTTGTTTTAGTAATTATTGTCTTCTGGGGTTTCATTGTTTCCTTAATATTGATTACCAAGAGGCCACAGGCCGCACCACTTTTATTTTCCTTCCGACATCTGTATGAACATCGACTTGATAAACAATGAACATCTACTTGATTAAGAATGAACATGACTTGATAAAGAATGAACATTGACTTGATAAAGAATGAACATTGACTTGATAAAGAATGAACATTGACCTCACCTTATTAACCACCTACTTACTGCATCATTCACCTCAAGTTCATTTTAAACAAAACTCAATTATGACCTTTTGACCTTAATGCCGTTGACCAACAGCAGCGTTCCACATACTTTTTTAAGTGGTGGGGCACAAGCATCAGTTTCCCTTGAATTACATGAGTAACAAAAAAGTAACAAGTGGGGAAGAAAGTATCACCAGCACACAAATAAGGGGTTATGGGTATCCAAGACATAGGGTACTTTTCATGTTTCAAACCCTTGTGTGCAGTAAAATCACCATTTAAGATGTGAATAGGGGAAAAGGGTATATTTTGGCTTGAGAAAATATCAACCTTTACGGAGTGTTTTGAAAAACTGTGGTCATACTATGCCTGCAACATTATACCTGACTGTAAAAATGTACTTAAACACTGGCTAAAATGTTGCCAATGTTGGGTAAAATGATTATGATGGTGTACATATAGGCATACCTGCAGAACACTGCTGGGAAGCTTCCTAAATACATCATAGATTTGATCCTTGAATCCTCTGGTCAACATCTCGTCAGTTTCGTCTAATACAAACAGCGTAATGTTATCAGTGGCTGTGGAACAATGTATAAATATGTTAGGGTTTTGGGGTACCTGTACAGTTAACCCCTAATTTTCAGACTTTCATGCTTTGCAACTCATCAACCAATGATTAAATTCATAATGAAAGTTGATTTATATTTATACTCTGTAAATCTTGAAGTATGCAACAAGTAGCTGATTAACGCACATAAACCAATATGACCATATAGGGAAGTAAATAATAGTGCGTATTTCTCGAATCATAACAACATACCAAATTTTGCTGAATATTTAAAAAATTTATGACCAAGTTTGGCCATACATGTGTTAAGCAACAAAATTATTCCAAAATCATGAACAATTCGTGTAAAACATTTTAATACGCAGTGATTTGGCTTTGATCAATCCTAATCAATCATTAGTAGTCTATTAAACAATACAAAACCATCAGTTCACAATGTTGTAAAATACAAGGGATATGGTATGGATCTCGTAACAGAGTCTGATTTCTTGTTGCATACTTCAAGGTTTATAGAGTATATATATCACTCTAAAAACTAACGTTTACACTTCATGAACACTAAAACGCGTTTATACACATAGTGTTTAAAATCACATTTCTTAACCTGTGACCTCTAAATGACCTTTGAACCAATCGTAATTATGTGGCATATGTTGGGTTTGACTGAAGTTTAATGTGATAAAATTTAGTTGAGATCGGGTAAAGTATGACAAAGTTATATCATCAAAACAAAACAACAAACAAAACATTGATAAACATTATACAACACGTTGAAATGTTTATTAAGTGTTATCAACAACATGTTTAAACTGTAAATATAAACATATAAATCTGTTTAATAATGCCGTTAGAAAGATGTCTTTAAAAGCGTTGTATTAGTAGCGTTGTTAAGAAATATCATGATTTTAAACACTATGCGTATAAACGCGTTTAAGTGATTATTTTAATTAAAAAGTGTTATCATTAGTTTTTACAGAAGAGGATAGTGAAGTCAATTTTGGAACGGACCAAAATGTATCACCGTAAACATTAATTCGTCAAAAATGGTATAAGAAGACAAATTAAAAGTTAGCCATTTTTAAATGGAATAGGCCAGTGGTGGGCAACCTTTTTACCACCTCGGGCCAAAAAGAAGAGATGTGATTTTTTCGAGGGCCGCACCATTAAGTAAGCCTATGGGAAAAGAACTCAAAATTATATTCAAATTTAAGGCCTATTCTTAAATTTTTTGGATAAGCCAAAGCGAAAACACTTTTTCCATAGCAAATCGGCAGAAGAAATCATGTTACAGAGACCTGTTGGAAGTTTGAATAAGGTCTACCATACGATATGTTTT
>JXSR01S050613.1:55729-67792 GCA_000969725.1 Ophiothrix spiculata
TGATACGAACCCAAACCATTAATATTTCCTCGTATTGCATGAACAAACAGGGGATAACTAATATTACTCTTCTAAGCAAATATTGTGTACTTCCAATGTATGGGAATACTATTTATATATTCGACATTTCAATGTAGTCTTGAAAATTGTGATCAAATTTACGTAAATATGAGGAACTTTTCACCTCTGTCGAGTAATTAAGAGCAAAATAACCCATTGACAATGGGTTAAAAGCTCCATTGATGTCTTCCGATATAAATAACACCACTGAAAATTGTAACTTATCCATGCCTGCTGACAGACACATCAAGTTTCTGAATTGTGACCTAAAAGCCGGTAAACCGGCTCATTAGCACCTTTGTTTTTGGCGGACATTTTATTTTGAATCGCCTGTGTCATAATGCGAAATATGTATAGAGTAATAGACATTCACTATCTGATAATGGTACCAAAATTATAGAGCATGAAAAAAATGCGTTTTCAAGATACACTACTTTTTGTAAAATGACATTTTCAGGGATGACAGTGACAAAATGCTTAAAGGCCTGAAGAAGTGAAGGAAAGGCCTGAAAATGATGTAAAAATGTCCAAAAATAGGCTGGAAATGAATAAAACAGCGCAGATTTTGACTACAGATGGGCCTGAATTCAGGCAATTGACTGAAAACTGGCATCCCTGCATTTTACATAGAAGTCAATGGGCAAATGATTATGGAGGGCTCTATAACCCTCTATTTTTAACCATTTTAGACCTATTTTCGCCTTTAGCAAACAAACACAATTTTTTGATTAATTGAAATTTACAGGATACTTCCTCCATGCATAGAGCTACCTTCACATGGTTGTTTCGTTTTATGACGGGCTAGTTCATTAAACGTCCCATATTTACCTGCTTTAGAAATAAAGGTGTCGGATATACGGAACATGTTAGACAAAAAAAAAACAAGTTTGTTTCTGGTAACATGCTTGAAAAGTACAATGCGATATGCGCTTTTTTATTTTTTATTTTTTACTTTTCAAAAATGCAATGCGATATGCTATTTTTCTTTCCTTTTTACCAAAAATGAAAAACACATTAAAACAATGCTCTTGGTTTCTTATATTATTTATTAATATTATTATCAACCATAAAAGTTTTGTATATAACTTTAGCCGCCCTTGGTTTCTTTTTTATGTTCAATAATACAACATGCGACTTGTTTTGTTGCATCTTTGTTTGTTTTTACGAAAGTCTCCAGTAAGCATTTTTACAGAATTGTTTTATTTATCAACAATAAGATTTTTTTTTTGATACGAAATACGAAAAAAGAAATGAATGCGGGAAATATGTAACAGAAACGCGCACAGGTTACCAGAAACAAACTTGTTTCTTTTTTGGCCTTATACCTGCTAGTGAGCCCTTCCATAAGGACATCGACCATCTGACAAGTTAAGTGTGACAAACATACCTGAGGCTGAGCCTTGCTCCTCATCCCCACTCCCTCGTTCTTCCTCCTGCCCGCTGCCCTCGTCTCCGCTTCCTCTTGTGCTTCCTTCTTGCTCATCATCACTGCCTTTCTCCTCGTTCTCTCCTTCACTTTCTTTCTTCTCTTCTTCCTTAGTTTCTTCCTCCTCTTCTTCTTCCTCCTCCTCTTCTTCTTCTTCCTCTGGTGGGGCATTGTCGAGTTGGGACAGTCTAGCCTCCTGTGAAGTAATTGAAAAGTATATGAAGAGTTTGTTTCCAAAAGGGCCTAAATCCACTTTTGGTCAAAATCGAGTTATTGGTGCCATAGTGTAGTACTATTGTAGTAGTTTAATGGACCCAAGCCATATTTCCCAAAAGTTGCTTTCATCAGTTTACCAGTACCCAAAAATCTGTGTTTGTTTCCAAAAGGGCCTAAATCCACTACAGTTTGTTTCCAAAAGGGCCTAAATCCATTTTAGGGTGTAAACAAACCTCTCAATAAAAAATAAGCAATAAAGTTGTGATTTCCATAAATGATGTCACTGTAGTGAGAGGACCTATCCCTAACTTGTGAAGCAGTAAAAACTCAAAAATAAATTAAACATGACAAGAAATTATCCGTTTGCTGATTTTCGGATGGATTTAGGCCCTTTTGGAAATAAACTCTAAGTGAAAAAAGCATCCCCGAAGCATCAACTTTGGGTAAAAATTTAGTTATTGGTGCCATAATGTAGTACTTTAGTAGTAATTTCATGAAACCAAACTATTTTTCCAACAACTTGCTTTAATTTAGCTTGCCAGTGCACACAAATCTGAGTTTGTTTCCAAAAGGGCCTAAATCCATAGTTTATTTCCAAAAGGGCCTAAATCCACTCCATAGTGAAAATAAAACTCTCTATAAAGATATATTATAAAGCTCTGATTTCCGTGAGAGGTTTCAGTTTTGTCAGAGTGCTAACGCCTAACATTTAATGCAGTAAAAACTTGAAAATGATTTTACCATAACAAGGAATAGGTTTTTGCTGATTTTCTCAAAACTATGAAAAGTGGATTTAGGCCCTTTTGGAAACAAACTCTTCATATTTAGAGATTAACACTCTGAGCTGCAATTGTTTGAGTCAGTAGAGACCTGTTATTTTTAAACTCAGTAGGTTGTAATTCTCTCAGCAAGAAACCATTAAGGTTTCCATATTTTCTAGATACAAATAGTTGACAAATTTCAAGGAAATGGAAAATGTAAGGTGTTGGAGCACATTTAGGCCACAAGTTTGTGCGGATGGCTGCAACCTGGCCACAGCCTTAATTTTCCAAGATGGCGACCGTAAGGCTTGATTTTTCACCTCAAGATTATTGTTAATTATTCATTACACATTTTGAAATTTTTGAGGTGCTTTATCAAGCCTACGGTCGCCATCTCAGTTCGGCGGAACTCACAATTCGGATACGTATCTGAATTTAGATACCCCGTATCAAAATTCTGATACCCGTATTTGAATTTGGATTAAAAACAGCTGAAACGGGATATCAGCTGAGATTAATATTCAGCTTCGCCGCGCACCATAAGGGTATGTACAAAATTCAATAACATTATCATCATTTATATGTATATCATCTAATTCTAAAAAAGTTTTGGCCAATTTTTTTTTGCTTTCTGTGATCTGGACATATTGCGAAGCTGTTCCACAGGAATTGCACAGATAGAAATGACATTTTCACAGATACATTTATTGTAGATGCAAGAAAGACTTTCTACATGTACTCGCCAGCTTGCGCTATCTACTCGTTACCTGCCCAACAACAGGCGTATGAGAATTCTGATACCCCTCCATATCCTAATTTTCTGATACGCGTCAGAATTTAGCATGACGCTCAGGTATCCCTTATAGAATTCACGCCAAAACACCCCATATCTCCTGAAAATACCCGTTATCTCATTATAAAAGCGTTGTTAAAAATCACTGGATTTAGCTGTAATTAACTGTGTCCTTTTTGGAAAGGTCTAATGGTTTTGAAAAGAGTCTGGAATTAGTAGCTGTGTTCAAACCATTTTTCTTAAATTCTTCTTTTACTCTGTCCCGGTACTTTGTTTGACAGATTTATACATGTATTCAGAAGATACATCTAAGCATAACTTGTGTGTGGGGCATGGTTTACAAACTTGAAAGTTATGTTATTATCTGAACACAAACCAATTTGAAAACACATTTGAAATAGATTGTCAGCTATTATGTTAAAAAGGAAAATATAATCTTCTCCGAGTTGCTAAATTTATAGGGGCAAAATGTACCTAATGGATATGTGGGTATCCAAATTCAGATACGAATCCGAAATGTGAGTTCCGCCGAATTGATCTTGGAAAATTGAGGCTGTGGCCAGGTTGCGGCCGGCCGCACAAACTTGTGGTCTAATTGTGTTCCAGCGCCTAAGGCCTCCATATCCCTCGATAAAAAATAATTGACAAAATTCAAGGAAATGGGAAATGTAATAGTAATTTAGCTAAGGCCAAAAAAACCCAACAAGTTTGTTTCTGGTAACATGCTTGAAAAGTACAATGCGCTATGCGCTTTTTTATTTTTTACTTTTCAAAAATGCAAAGCGAAATGCGCTTTTTCTTTTTTTCTTTTTTTATACAAAAAATGCTAACTTGATCAGCTAATATTCAGACTGAAAAGCCACGAACATCAACACGCATCCATTCATATTGATTTGACCCAAATTTTATCTCGAGAGCATAGCCTATTCGAACTTGTTCGACCGTTGTACAGTATCTTATATAGAAGCGCTAAATATTTCGCTGGCTTTCACAAAAGAACGAATAATTGTAATTAAGTTTTTTGCGCAAGTCTCCAGTAAGCTTTTTTACAGAATTGTTTTATTTATCAAAATTAAAAATTTATTTTTTGATACGAAATTTGAAAAACAAAATTAATGCGGGAAATATGTAACTTAACAGAAATGCGCGCGGGTTACCAGAAACAAACTTGTTTCTTTTTTTGGCGTAACAAGCAAATACTGAAATGTCTAAAATAAATCAAGTAAACAATGCCTTCATCAAGCATGATAACATGTTCTGAGCACATACTTTTTTGCAGTGTACCCTCTTGACTATAATGAATACGCTGTATCAAGGCCGCTGACCAGATTACCCACATGATAAGGTATGTCAAATAGATAAAATATGATTTGTAATCTAAAAAGTATTAGTCAGAAAGGTGTTTAGGCGCTGAAGCACAATTAGGCCACAACTCTGTGCGTCCAGCTGCAACCTGGCTAAAGCTACAGCCTTTATTTTCCAAGATGGCGACAATAGGCTTGATTATGTACCTAAAAATGATTTCAAAACATGTAATCTTGAGGTGAACAATCAAGCCTATGGTTGCCATCTTGGAAAAAAAGGCTGTTGCCAGGTTGCATCCGGCCACACTAAAGTTGTAGCCTAATTGTGCTCCAACGCCTTATATAAATAATTTTGTGTATTTGTGTACCACGAAATATCACCTTCAGAAAAATTGTAAAGTAGTAAATATGCACAAAATGTTAAGAGAGCATGCAGCTATCTCTGTGTGAAGTTGAATTTCATTTGAACAACTTCAATCTTTAAGGCTGCGATCACATAGAACTATACGGTATACGGTATTCGCTATTCGATGGCTATATTTTAATATAGGCATGGCGAGCTATACGTTTTTTTCAAATAGTGCCCTCTTATGTGACCCGGTAGCATCAACTTCACGTGTTCGATTGAATCTATACGCGTGCCCAGGTGAAATCATGCACCGTATACCCGAATAGTATAGTTCTATGTGATCGCAGCCTTATGGTAATGATGCGCAACATTTTAGTAAGGCTGCGATCACATAGAAGTATACGGTATTCGCTATACGCTATTCGATGGCTATATTTTAATGCAGGCACGGCGAGCTATACGTTTTTTCGAATAGTTCCATCTTATGTGACCCGGTAGCATCAAATTCATGTGTTCGATTGAATCTATACGCGTGCCCAGGTAAAATCGTGCACCGTATACACGAATAGTATAGTTCTATGTGATCGCAGCCTTATGGTAATGATGCGCAACATTTTAGTAAGGCTGCGATCACATAGAAGTATACGGTATTCGCTATACGCTATTCGATGGCTATATTTTAATGCAGGCACGGTGAGCTATACGTTTTTTAGAAAAGTGCCATCTTATGTGACCCGGTAGCATCAAATTCATGTGTTCGATTGAATCTATACGCGTGCCCAGGTGAAATCGTGCACCGTATACCTGAATAGTATAATAGTTCTATGTGATCGCAGCCTAAGCAATAGCCGCCAAACAGGAAATGGTTTGTGTTTATCAAAAACCAAAATGTTTCAAAGACGGTGACTCACCTGCAGGGCTACTTCTTGTTCGCCAAGCGGTCTGTTCTTGACAACTAGTAATGAGTTGCTGCTGACGCCATCCTTTTGTAACGCTCTCCTCTTGCTCAGTCGCACTCTGAAATGATTGTCAATTTAAATTATATCATCATCTCGAAGTACAAGCAAATCTTATTTCATGTAAGATTAATCATAATCAATCTTACTCAAATGTGAGTGTTTACACTTCAGATATAATAAATATGCATCTGTAGAGTATGCAGAGACCATTATACAAACAATCGCTCAAAATCATCAAAAACATTGTAATGAATTTTTATGCAAATACATATTTCTCGCCATGCTCTTCAGTTGCATCGGCGATGCAACCCCAATGAAACTGGAAAGCATTGCAAAAATATTGGAAGTCATAGTAGGACCAGGGCTCTATTTCATAAAGATTTAAGAATATTCCTAAGTTGGTCTGCAGAACAATAATCATTTATAAATCCACAAATATCTTAGACTTTGAGAACAATGAGTTCCATTTCCTCAAGCAACTTTGGATGATAAATGTTAAATCATTATCAGTTGACTTAATTCCTATTCCAATGTTGTTAAGAAAATTTAAAACGAAACAGAAAAGTTCCTATCTTCATTCAAAATGTTCTTAACTTTAGCTCTGATCTTAATTTGACTATATTAGGTCAAAGGTCAATTACTCCCAACTTCATCTATATAGGTCAAAGACAGAAAGGTTTCAATTATTCAAGTATATTAGCCTTAAGTTGGGAAATTTGATCACTTCCAAGTTGAAAATGTCCAAAATGTTCTTGTTCTGAAGTAACTTTAGAAAATTGTACTTCAGAATATTCCTAAATAGCTTTATGAAATAGAGCCCAGGGCACTAAAGTCACACCTTAGATAAAATAGCATGACAATCAGGAGTTGTGCCCATATGAAAGACGCAGAGGGAAGTACCGAGCTCATGAACCGGCCAGAATGTGTAGTGGCATCATCAGCCACAGGGCCTAAGAGGATTTGGGTCAACCCATTCATGCAAAAATCAACTCCACATGTAGCGTTTTGTTTTTTGCATGTATATAGAAACAAACTGCAAAAATTGTACATCACACACCAAACTATATATCGCAAAGCATGCACGCATGTTCCCACTATACGCGCATGACAACAAGATCAGATGCATTATCAACTGTTTATTCAAACATAATAGTTTTTCTTTCATTTGTTAGTATCATTGTCGACAAAGAAAAATACTGCCCAGAGAAAAATCTGCAAATTGGCTTATCACCAAATTAAATGGAAAAATTGAAATTCCTTTATTTTGATTCTTCTGCAACCTACGAAGTAAAAACAATGTTTTACAAATGATACCTTCCTCTTTCCCGACTTACTGCATCAATACACACTTTTATAGAATAGCTTCATACCCAAGATCAAAATGCAAAACGAAATCATATAGGCCTACTTTTTGACGTTTCTGAAGGTTATGATCAAATTTTGTTCAATATTTGGTACAAGACATCTGAAGATACAAACTTTGTCCAATGTACCTGTAATAGGCCAAACATTCAGATCTGAATCACCACAGAAATGTGTGTATAAAGCTTTGCTCTTCTGTAATCCGGAAAAACCTGGGTCATTTTTTGTGAAAAATGAGTTTGGCCCATATTTGTAGTGACTGTGTGTTTCCCCTTAAGTTTAATTACATCAAATGCATTGAAAATGCTTCTATTTATCTTAATCTAAAAAGCAAAAATCAAATTCATGTAATATTCAGTAGCTTAACTCTTTTGATCCTTAATTGGTCTATAGGTGTATAGTATATATACTGTATAAGTGGTATTTTTCGCGCTACATATATTTTTGCGCTTTTCACGCTAAATCCATTTTGCGCAAAATAAATGCACCGCGAAACTTACTGTGTATTTGTTACAAAGGAAGTTCAATACTCAGCCAATGTTCACATGCGTGAAAATAAAAACACGCGAAATGGTCCAAAATTAGCTTTGCGCGAAAATTATTGAGCGCAAAAATATTGGCGTTTACAGTAGCCCATTCTGAATTAATTTACACTCAATACATACTGGAAGGCCTAAGCTATCTCTCGTAAGCTCCTTTGGAAACGCTCGGCGTTCTATCGGATCAAGAGGGTTAATCCTGAAACAGGACACTTTTCCTCAGTTTCTTGAAATTGCATTAAACTGCCGTACTAGGTTTTTCCCGGCTTACATAACAGCTTTGTGCCAGTTTTGTTAACTCCTGATGAAACTTTTAGTTTTGCGCCTCACCTTGTTTCCAATTCGTCGTAGAAGACGCCTTCACCTTTTCTGAATACCATGAAGTAGTTCTCCTCATATCCCCTGCTAGCCTTATTCTTCACATTCCAGTTGTACTCCTTGCTTAGCTTATATTCGTAGCTTTAGAGATAAGATTGAGAAAACCGTTAGCATAATTTGAAGCTTGGTAAATTTACAGTATTGTACTCTACATTCCAAACAGTACCGAGGGTTTGCCTTAACTTATTTCTTTTGAACAGTAAAAACTTGCTACATATGTATGTATGCATGCAAAAGATGATATGCAACATTTGCTTTGTATGTTAATTCCCAAATTTTGCAAAGCAAAAATACCAACACGTGTTTTTACAACTCAAAAAAGCATCTAACTTTGGTGCTTTTCTGTGTAAATTCTCATTATATCTTGTTGAAAACTGATCACTGAACATCACCGTAATATTTTGGATGATTTTTCGGATCACATTTTTATTATGCCACAGGTTAATTTGTGTAGTTGGGTAGCTACTAGCAATTGGCAAGAAGTGTGTAGCATTTTGGATGCTACACATGTTATGGCAAACCCTGCCAGTACCACATATTAAGAACTTTCAGAAATATCTAAAAAGCTTAAGATTGTTTGGGCCGAATGTGATACAAACTTAACCCCAAATATTTTTCTTATTGCATGAGAATAAATAGAGGGTAGCTAATAAAATAAATCGAAAACATACATTTTTGTCTGCCAAATGAACAATATATCTATGGAAATTTGCAAAAATGATTGAAAATAATGTGGGTAATACAAAGAAGTAACATTGTTAGTTAATAGGTTAATAAATATGCATTTCAATCTAGGGTGAAATGAGACAAAATCAATGCACGCTCGGTCACTTTTGATGCGTCCGATTTACGAGGATAGTAGGGAAAGAGTGCATTGGACAGCAATCAAAATATACCACATGTGCATTGATTCTGTCTCATTTCATGAGCATAATGGAATGCAAATTTATTAATCTACTAACAGCCACATGGCTTTTGTTAAACTTTAAAAAAATTGATGAAAATTACCGTTTTTGCTTAATTCTCCCATAACTGGTGAAAAAATGATAAAAATGCAGGTACATGTGTACTAATAGTTATCCCGTTTGTTCATGCAATATGAGAAAATATTACTGGCTTGGGTCCGTATCAAATGATGCTGAACCCTTAATATTTTTCACATTGCATGAGAACAAACTGGGGATAACGAATTTAGCACTCATGATCAGTACACTCATACGTTGATAGCAAAAACTTTAAAATGCAGGACAAATGCTTTGAAAAAGATTATTTTTATATTTTTTATAATATTGCAATCAAATTTTAGATTGGTAGTTTCCCTAGCTATGTGAGCTGTTTTTATCGGCATTGCGCGCGTAGTGCAACATGTTGCAATTAGTCGCGCATGCATGCATTTTGCAATACAACTACATTGTATTATGTTTCATCAGCAGTACTACTTAGACTGGTAAAAGAGTTGATGATCCGACTTTTTCATATCACATGGAGGATTTTGTATCACATAGAACTTTGAAATTTTATGCAATACGGAAATATCCTTTTTAAAAAGACTGGCCTAGATCCTGTCCGCTGATTTTCTGACTATATATTTTTTTCACATGTATCGATAGTATATGATTATACTAACATATCCTACCAGTAGTTTCCGCTGAATTTGTGTAACCAGGGATGTAAGTCATTGAAGCCAAAATTTCCTGAAATGTCTCAAATTTCCTGGAAAGAGCACTTTTCCTATTCTTTTATACAGGGCAAAATTTCCTGAAAACAAGACATTTTCAGTAAAATTTCCTGAATTCAGGAAATTTCCTGAAAATTTTCATCCCTGGTGTAACAGAGGAAAAAAATGAAATTATTTACCAGCTGTATTTGTTGTCGCCGGTGACAAAAAATGGTTGAAAATTGTTTCTAATTCTAGTTTCAAATCTTAAAAAGATCTTGTTTCTACACCTGTGATGGGTAAACAAAATAATTTTTGATGAAATTGTTTCTCTTTTAATATGTTTTAAATTATTTCCATGAGCTTTGTTTGATCCTTTATCTAGTAAATCCATCTGAGGTACAAAAGTTAGGATTTAGGAAACACACCACCATCAAAGAATGATATATTGTAAATTAATTATCTCTCAATTTGAGCCATTTGTGTGTAAATTTTTGCACTTTTTTGGATTTTGCTATACTTTTAAGCTTTGTTTAGAGCATTTTTATAAATATTTAATTCAAGGTGGAATCTTGGCTAGTCCCTTTAACCATACTTCCATGACTTACTCTTCGTCATCAGTATATGGAATGCCTTCTTCAAAATCTCGCTTCCTCTTCCGCGTCGTCTCCTCCGTCGGTAAGAAATAACCGACAAACTGCTCGCCACTCTCGTCCACCATACCCCTGCAAACAAATTGGAATTACGTCAACCACATGTTTACCATACTTTTCACACCAGGCATTCAAATTGCAAAAAATTAATACAAAATTGATTTTAATATATTGGACATGAGACACATGAAGGCAATTTTCAATTTTATTTTTCAATTACATTCTACTTGTGATTTTATGGGTTATTTCTAAACCCCATCAATGATGGCCATCTTGTTCCATTGAGATGACAATTTAATAAATTAAACTAGAATACGCGGTTCTCGGGCCGCGCGGTTCTCGACACAGAGTGTCGATCACGATGCCTCCGCCTTCCACCTTTGTAATCGGACAAAGTTGAGAATTTGACCTTTCTTAACAATGAAACAAAACATCTGCATTGCACTACTGTATGGCTCTTCCCAAAACAGTGATTTCATTGACAAACACCTCTTAAATATTTATAAGATAATACCGACTTTTTATTGGCTTTAGATAGCAGAGCTGTTCTTAAAAGTACAACTGCAGGAGTATGCATTTACCCTTTGCACATGTGTGTTTTACACAAACACTGGAAAGTAGTAAAATCTTCCGCATGGTAATACTGTGTGGCTCACAGCATAGTACTGAATTTTTTAACTTTAAGATTTATTTCCATTATGACTTTTTTGAGGTGTAGTAAAACAAATACAACATGGTTCATATTTGAGAAGTATTGAAAATACCGTCCCTCGGTGTTGGATGATCGAGACTTCCTCCCTCGGCTGGAATTCTTGATTATCCAACACCTCGGGAAGAGCATTTTGCTATACATCGTTTCAAACCATGTTGTATTTGCAGTGCCGTACGAAGCAGGGGGGCAGGGGCACTTGCCCCCTCTGGCTCAAAAAAGCGGGACGCTGGTGGGGCAAATATCAAAATATCTGGACGATATTTTACTACTTTTACTGTCCTGATATTACTGTCCAGTAAATTTTTAGTCAAAATAAGCCAATTTTAGCAAAATATTAAGGTTTTGTAACGATTTTTGGCTTAAAATAGCAAAATTTTTGGGCGCGTAAATACAAACAAATTGAGCGTATGAATTTCAGGACGGTAAATGTTTTTACCCACCTTGGCTTACATGCCTTCATACGGCCCTGTGTATTTGTATACTACTATCCCTCGGTGTTTGATGATCGAGACTATAACTCCCTCCGCTACTTTGAAGGAAATATCAATCACCAAATACCACGGTGGCAGTATTTTGCAATACTTCCCTTCAAACCATGTTGTATTTGTATACTACTTTCCTTCGGTGTTTGATGATTCAGACTAGCTCCCTCGGCTACTTTGAAGGAATATCGATCACCAAATACCACGGTAGCAGTATTTTGCAATACTTCCCTTCAAAGCATTTTGTATTTGTCTACTTCTTACCTGATCATAGCCTGTGACATTTCCTCTATAGCCTCATGAGAAGTTTTGCCTTCTTGTTGAGGGTTATCGTCAAGAATTCTTACCTGATCATGGCCTGTGACATTTCCTCTATAGCTTCATGAGAAGTTTTGCCTTTTTGTTGAGGGTT
>JXSR01S050626.1:0-12712 GCA_000969725.1 Ophiothrix spiculata
TCGGTCTCAGGTGAGTGTTAAGTAAGAGAACGGCCTCGTTTATCACAACTTTCGTGGAAAACAAAACATGCCTCGGCTATCGCCTTGGCATGTTTTATTTTCAACGAAAGTTGTGATACTCGGCCTTTCTCTATTACATAACTTAATATCGATGCACCTACGTGTATAGCGGTGTGTGACAACTTTGACATAAATTTACATTGCTTGCCAGCCTGTAACAAATTGAAGAACAGATTAATTAATTGTGGTCATATTGATATATCAGTTCAAACATCGCTTAGCGTTATCGTTCCTTTAAACATTAAATACACTGCGCATTTAATATGACTCGTGATACTTGATATCGATGCACCTACGTATATAGCGGTGTGAGACAACTTAGACGTAACTCTACATTGCATGTCAGCTTATAACAAATTAAAGAACATATGAATTGTGGTCAAATTGATATTTTAGATTTTTACTATTTCAAGAAGGTGTCATGGGTATATAAACGTATGAAATATACACAACGGCAGCTAGGTTTAATTTATAATACAAATCAAAAATGGACTGCCATGCTTCGAAAACGTAGCTTTGCAATAATGTCTTCATAAACAGTATCCTCATTTTATTAGTAATACGATAGTTTGTAGGTAATTACATTACATAGAAATACTTATTCTGAAATAAAATAGACTTAAATTGGAGTCACATGTCACGCAGTCGGCATTTACAAAAAAAAAGCGCACACATTTTTACATTTATTTTCAAAACTTAAGATAATTTTGCCAAAATAGTGCAAATTTGGGCTTTTGATGAAATTTTGTATATGGATGGGTTTCTTTTTCTTGAAAACTGGTGTTTTTATGGGTTGCTTTCCAATTTTCCCAGAGGCACGTCCCTATCCAAACCAAATTTAACTACTCCCCGGGATTTACTGTTTATTACTCTATTAGCACAACTCTCCTGTATCTTTTTGCGGATGTAAATCGCACGTCAATATTTTAAATTGACATAAGAGAACTCGGACCACAATCATGTCAATACATCAGCGTAGTTTATTGCACAACGAAGAGTGTTTTCACTGGAGGTACCTTAATTAACGTTGAAAAAGTGTTTAAACTTAAATAGTGTTTATGAATTGAAACCGGGCAGATGTACTTTATAATTATATGGGCCAATATGATATTGTTGTTTTATATTTAGTTGAATCATATTACTTTGCTAGATCGTTCATTTTTATTAGGTATAAGGGATCGTCACATATCATCGCATTCTACAACCCAAACGAACGAATAACGTACACTGTTTCAGTCATTGCAATACACGCAGTGGCGGCGGAAGGTAAACATTTTAGGGTGGGGGGACGGCTATTTTTTTGAGCAAAAATGATCGGAGGAAAATTATGATTTTTTTCGTAATGCGCGCGTAGCGCGCGAAAAAAAAGTCAAATCGGCTTAACTTCAGCTAAAAATTGTTTAAAAATCGTGAAATTTGCGCAAAAATGACAAATTTTTACTAAAAATTGACATAATATAAAACAATTCGCGCGAACCGCGCAATTTTTTTTGATTTTTAACATTTAAGTTATCAAAGCAAAAGGAAACTTTCAATTTACTCTCCTTTTCTTTCTTTCTTCTTTATTTTTTGAGGGGGTCCGTCCCCCCCTCTCGAAATTTAGGGGGGGACGTGTCCCCCCCGTCCCCCCGGGTCCGCCGCCTATGAATACATGTACATCGATTGCCAAACAAGTGTACGTTATTCGTACGTTTTTTTCGACTGAGCCCTTACATGAAGACATCAAAGAAATATGAACAGGCTCATATCTATGATCATGTTATCAAAATCGATACTTATAGCACGTATAAAATACTTCTGTGTAAGTAGAGGATATGTCACAAAGACATACAATTCTCAATTACTTTTTTCGGGAAAAAATAAACAAACAGTTACCGTAACCCTTCTTTATCAGAAAAAGGGAAATTTTAGAATTTACACCTTTTTCTGCGAACATCGTGATTTTCAGGACCGGTACATTATAACGTGAAAATTACTTATAACAATACCGTATTAACCAATGTTTATATTTTTTGAAACACAGGCCGTAGAATTCGCAAACTGCCAATTTCAATTAAGTTGAGATTCGAAATAAGTGTGCTTTACACGACATAACGGCACTGATCACCTGTAATCGTTAAAAAGATTCCTTGTAATCGGTAAACTAAATGGATGATCTTTGTTACCCTTATCAACGCTATGATTTTTGAAGGTAGTATTATTTTGAATCGTTAATGCAATTTGAATTGTTAATGCAATTAACAAAATTTCACTTAAAAGTAAGTTGATTGGTTTAAACCCGATTCATGATTTCAAATAGTTTTTGAATAAATGGCCTGTAATGTTCGTTTTCCATATAAAATGCATTCATACATAAGCCTTCACTGAGAATATTGATTAGTCAAAAAACATGTCTTATTTGACTAATTAAAATTAGTCATGCAAAGTGATTTTTTCATAATTCATGAAAAAATGCTGTAAATGTCTTTGAAATGTTGAAAAACAATTTTTGGTATTTAAAAAAATCGTTTCCATCTCTAAATATTCAATTTGTAATCAGTTAATTATTAGTTAATTGATAAATGATTAATTACATGACTAATTAATGAATATCAAATGCGTCTTTATTTAGTCAATTGACTAACTGAATGACGCATGACTAACTGAATCACTCAACATGACTAATATAATTCATGATTTGTCATCGCAACTGACTAATTAATGGTGAATATTAGTATCATTTATTTTTTATAATATAATTTATTAGTATCAACATTTCAAAGACATTAACAGCATTTTTCATGAATTATGAAAAAATCACTTTGCATGACTAATTTTAATAAGTCAAATAAGACATGTTTTTTGACTAATTAATATTCTCAGTGTGCACTGTTCCTCTGGTTGCGACGGTCAAATATGCCGGAAAGTACAATAATTATTTACTGTAAATCAACATTCTTCTGCTATAATGATCAGCAACTTTAAAATAAATTTGCGGCTAATTTTTATTACCATTTATTCAGTTGACAGCTTTGGATTTTGATCTCTAAATTTAAAATTAAGAAAGAAAGTGTAATATATTATATATAATTCGGAAGCTTAGATTATAAAAAATACAAATATATATTTAACTTGATTTTGAAATTCACGTACTCGGGTCTGAAAAACTATTTACGGCTGCCTGATTAACGGTACATTGCATTTTTTACTAGAGTTGACAATGATATGAGGATGAGCATAAGATCATCGTTTTAACGTTACGGGGATTTCTTTCATTAGTCATAGTTTGCGTTAACACTCTCTCCATTAGGTTTAATAACATTCACATATTTAATTAGATATCGGCTTCACTCCATATCTTGTGCGGGAGATGAACGTCACATGTCTATGATATCGAGGCATGGCACATTTAAACGCAAACCTGGTGATGGACTTGCATTTTTAATACGTGAGCGTGTTTTATTGCACTGTATCCACATTTAGGTAACTTGGATAAATATTTAAACGCATGTTGTTAATTCGAAATGTGTTTTATATATGTTTACAATTTAGAATTACATTCTCTTGTTTGAATGTTCATCTGATTTTCTCGCCTCGCATATAATCAAAGATAACCAAATCACAGGCAGTAGCGGTCACGATAGATTTAAGAAACATTTAACATCACTTTCTATTGAATTATTTCGAAGATTTTCTTATAAATTAATAGAAGTGTTTTTATTTATTAATTTTACGTTAATACAAATAGTATGTCAGAGGTATTGTTTTATCAATGGCCTGTTCTGATCAAGGCCACAGAAAATGTAAAATATAGGCTAGATCTCATAGTTCAGAAACCCAAAGGAATTATCGATTCAATTGCTGAAAAGTAATGCTCTTAACTTCAAAGGACTATAGCTTCTGGTGAGAAAGTCTATTAATGAACATCAGCATTTATCATATGCTGAAAACCACTCTTATCTCCGGTTAACATCACTTTTTGTTTGTCTCAATCTCAAATTCTTCGATCACAAGTCAAATTTTTAATTGTATTTTCGTTCTTAATAGTACTGTTAATCGTTAAACAAAGCCAGGATTCCTACACAAGTCCGTTTTTACTAAAACTTGAAAAAGACTTAGTTGTTTTTAAGGCTTCGAGAAAGCATCAATTCCCTAGACAAGATTGAAGAGTATTCAAATATCGACTAAAACAATCGATGTCGTCATTGCACAATAATATGTTGGATGTCGAGTAGTAATCAGAGTAGTAATAGTCCATATTGACGTTTGTAGTAAAATGAAAGCAACAAAACAGTCGGCCATAATCAGTCTGATCAACGTTTTATTAGAAGGGATAGTCTGAACAAATCTTACAACTGGAATCGACATTTTTTGTTGAATATTACATTGGACTTGTACTCATCGTATTATCTTTGTAGTTGGATAACCCTTTGCTCAATATTCTTCTTGTTCTGATAAATGTTGATTTCGTACAAAGCTTATATTGTTTAATGGTTATGACACCAGAACTTTCCAATGGAGGTTGAAATTGCGTAATTAAAAGCTAAGAATATTTTCACTTATTAGCGGCGCATTTGTTAGTTTAAAATAGATTAATTTTGAAAAGCTGCTTTCATACTAAATGTCGCTTGTATTTTTGTTTGTTTTTCAACCGTGTCATCTTCTTCATGTGTTCTTGTTTCACACTTTTGTATTTTTGCGGTTTTTAACTTCGCAGCTCTGTCGATTTGCAAGTTGATTTCTTTCAATTTGAAAAAAAAAAATATCCTCGTGCGAAATTTTCGTGTCGTAACTGATTATATCAGCGTTAGAGACATCTGTATAGCTTGGCTACGATAACCAGATGCGCTTAATTTCACCAAAAATATTCGTTATGCGGCGACAAAGCTATAAAAACTACACGGGTATGAACTCTGCGTTTATGCTGAATGTAATTTTAATATTCGGTCGTATTGTCGGTATTTAGTGTCTCTCCATCTGTACATCTCCCCGGCATCTTTTGCAGAATCTGATGTACATTTTACGTCAATGGTTTACACAGGCAATCTGAAATTGACAAATATTAACACACTTATGGGTGGTTTATTATACGACGAACAGTGTTTTAACTAGAGAGACATTAATCAAACTTGTCCAAAAATGAACCTATTTTTTATTTAGTTGAATCATAATATTTTTTTTGGAACGTTCAATTTATTTTTGTTGCGCCAAAATATATAAAAAAAAAACCCTTTTAATTTTCTTTTTAATAATTTTTAGCCAAGTTTCAATCAGCATTTGTAATCAAAGTCAGATTCCAAATAAGTTGCGCTTACCAGGTTCCTCATCGAATCGACGTTGATGTAAAAATATTCCTTATAACGTAGTTTAAAGGGTTAACTTGTTTAGACTTGACACAAAATAATACTAAGCATGCTAAGTAACCTCCTCTTGTTAAACATTTTTCTTATCAATATTACCAACGATGCGCAATGGTAAACTCTTGGAAATGTTAAAGGTGAATCGCACGGAAATAGAGGCATATATTTTGGATCAATTTGAATGAATAATTCATCATCATCTATCTTCTATAGGTAAAGTATGACGATATTAAAAATATAGTATACAAATTATTGTTAAAAAGTGGTATTAGATTTGACAATAATATGACGAACTTCTGCTCAACGTTATAACTTTTCCCGTCCTCAATCATATGTCATGGTTTGTGTTTAATCTCTTTCCATTAGCACATTTAATAGTATCCATACATATTAGATATCGGCTTCACGATATTTTGTGCAGATTTACGTCGCACGCCAATGCTATACTTGACATGAGATATTGAAGCACAGACCCGATCCAGGACTTGACTTGACTTGAATTCTCAATACATGAACGTGGTTTATTGCACTTCACTTAACGTAGCCAAAATGTGGTAATTTGTGACCCGTCATATCGAAAGGTACCTTAAGGTCGGCTAAACCAAAATGAATTTTTTGGTTTCATCTGAAAGCTGAGATTTTAAGCTTTAAAATGATACCTTGATTTTGGTTATTGGATGTTCGGTTGCGAAGTTACACCCAAATTGATAAAAGGCATCGGGCTGATTCGGAAAACTATAGTTCTGAGAAAATCGAGTTTAAAGTTTTTGTACTTAGTAAATCTTGAATGGAGAGAGGATTTTTAGCTTGGATTTTAATACATTTTTCATATGTTTTGGATGTTGGAACCTGATTAATATGATAGAATACACTTCAATGATAACCTTTCTGATGAAATTAGATATTCGACCTTGGACGCGATTTTTGACTATGCTTAGCTTTAATGGCCCTTATCTCGTAATGTACTTTGCCGGTATTAAGGTACCTTTCGATATGACGATCCACATTTAATAAATGTTATCTACCAGGTGTCCCTAGAATGGTTACATTTAGTAAAATGACCGTGTGCAAAGCTATAGTTGTTGGAAAAACAATACCAATGTCAGAAACGCATTTATTCATAATTCAACAAAATAATTTGCATACACGTTTTGTGCTAATTTAATGTGCAATATCTTTTTTAACTGATCATGTAGAATCAGACTTTATATTAAACCATATTTGGTACAATTTTCAATGAATAATAATTGAACTCTCTTTCAGTATATCTATTATGCAAATTAGGGATCCTTGCATTCCATTCATTCCAGAATAAGTTGTTTATATCGAACCTGTCAATCAAGTTTTGGCGCGAGAGATGAAGAATACGCAATAAGCATATTCAAATTTTCACGGGTAACATTAATTATTTAGCTGTTTAAACTGCAAACTTGTGTAAATTTTGGGAACAAAATCTACATGATCTGACGCTTAAACTTACAGAACATGTTGAAATTGTAATTTTCTTTATTATGTATTAGCAAAATTCCGATCGACATTTAGAAGTAGCAAAATTTTGAAAAAAATAATAGTCATGAGTTTTTAGTTGTTTTATTTACAACATTTTTTGAAAACACAAGGCAAATCCAGTATTGATGAACAAGCCCTATAAAAAAATAACATTACCCAAGAAAAAAAGATGAAACATGCCAAGACTAATTAAAAAAAAAATGAAAAAGAAGAAAAAAATAAAACAAAGAGGATGGTTCTGAACAGTCAATTTGTAGGCTTAAACATTTTTAAGTGTTGAAGGCTTGCGGACTGAACAATGGTTTCAGGCGTAGTTTGAATTCTCCAATTGTTATAGTTTTTGCAAACGATGGTTTTCCACATTCCTACATTAGGGGAGAAAAAGACTTGTGCAGATATTTGAACCACGTTTAGTTTTTAAGTGTCTCCCCTTATTATCGTATTTGTGTCCTTTCTGCTTATTATAACAATACTCCTACACAAATTAGTTGTTACTAGATTGTCTGAAGGCTTAGAGAAAGCGTCAGTTCCTTAGATGACACTGGAGTGTTTTCAAATATCGCTTACATACATATTTAGGCGATGTCGTCATTACATTATACAATATGTTTGCTGTTGAGTAGTACTAATCCACATTGACGTTCGTAGTAAAAATGAAAATAACTGAGATGTTGGTCGTGATTGGTCTATTCAACGTTTTATTAGAAGGGATAGTCTGATCAAATCTTACAATTTTGATTTGTTGCGATGAATTATACTTAACGATATGAACTAGTTCTCATCACATTGACGTTGCAGTTTAAACACAGGCCTTGAAAGTTCAATTTTCCTCCTTGTCTGATAAATGCCGATGTCATAAACACTACTTTCTTTCGTATCATGGCCATTTATTTACCAGAACGTTGACACCTTAAAATTTAAATCTTATGTTATTACATAGAGTATTTTCAAAGGGTGATGTGAAACAAAATTTACACAAAATAATATGTTCAATAGTTAATTAATTTTTTTATTAGACAAACATATACGACAATGCAATGCGTAATGTAAATCGTACAATAAATAGAATACTAAAATTATGTCTTCTGGAGGAGTAGACCAGAAGGCCAATAAGGCCAGATAATAATGATAACAAATTGGAAAATGCCAACACCGACATTTATGATACCAAAATTTGCAAATGATATTGAAATTGCATGTTAAAAATTGTGAATGTTTGCACCTATTTGAAGCGCATTTCTTTTAAATTTCATCATTCTCTAATCCTGCTTTAATCTTTGTCAAAACCAACGTCCCCTGAATATGATCAAGACCTCGTCGGTACCGAGTATGGCCGTTTATGCCTAATTAGAGTGTAGAAAATGTATAAAAACAGTATATTTGTCACCAAATTTAGATGTTAATCCTGATGATAGGACAGTTATTTAATCATTAATGATGCAAATCGTCGCAAAATGTAGTGGCGAAATGTTCGCTGTGCAAGGTCGCGTTCCGGTAAAAGGAATGATAGAAGGGTGTGTTTACTTTTTATATATTCAATTCGTAACATAGAAAGGTTTAAATAACGATTTGTCAATACGCACTTATTTTTTCGTCAAATGAAGAAAAATGTAGTCTGTAGCATGAAAATAATCCATAGTAGTTGATTGTCAGAGCACGTAATGTACGAAAGATTTAATTAAATTGGCATGTATCACTTTCTGAACACAAATAACGGAATATGTATGTCACCCGTATGTGAAAAACAAACTGAAATTGATTTGTAACAACAACTACAGTTCCAACATCACTTAGCGTTATCGTTCCTTTAAACATTAAATATACTGCACACTTAATATGACTCCCATGATAGTTGATATCGATGCCCTACGTGTATAGCGGTGTAAAAAAAACCTTAAATGTAACTCTTCAATGCTTGCCAGCTTGTAACAAAAAGTAAATTGACTAATTTTGTCGCTCTCAATTTTTTTTGTCGTATGATATGTTCGCTTGGCTTATTTTTTTCTCGCAAAAAGGAGAGGTGTGATACAAAACGGAAATGCAACTATATAAATTAAATATGGAAGAAATGGACCAACAACTTACATGTTTTGGAAACATGCTCGTAAATGGGTTTGCAATAATATTCATCAACCAATATCTACTCCTTCTTTGTTTTAATTTCAAAGATAGATTTAGCTATATACATGTATTTCTTTAACAACACTCCTCTGAAGCAAAATAAACCCAATGGGAATTTATTGCTTCATTGTAATAGATGGTATAGCATTATATTATGGTATTATACGGTATATATTATATTTACTGGCTGCTTTTAGCACATCTCTCGTGTGGGTGTAAATCGTACAATGAAAAAATTCAGACCAAACCATATTATCCGTGAGATTTTTTCAGTTCGTGGGACTTATTCAAAGTTGACAAAGTGTTCAAAATTAAATATATAGTGTTATGAATTAGATGAATAAGAATTAGAATTTAATCCTTGTCTTCCTTAGCCTTTTTTGTAACGCGTCTTCCTGAGGGGGAGGATGGTTACCACCCCCACTGAAATTTTTAAATTAGGACCCCAAAGTTATACTGTTTGGTACTATAGTAGTATCCCATTGGAACCAAGATCATAAAAATCTATCGAGATGTTAAATAATTATGACGTCACAAAGAATTTCCAGACCTAAAAAAGATCGACTTTCGGCAAAAATGACCACTTTTTCAAAAAATCGCTATAAAAGTTCTAAATGTCTAAAAGTTCTAAATATCCAATTTTCGTCTGGTTTTTTGCTAATAAATGAAGGAATCAACAATTCAATAAAATGTCCTGTAAGTTTCAAGTCCATAGGATGTAGATATTTTTCAAAATGGCGATTTAGAATTTTTCGAGGCGGCAACAATCCCCACTACCCGCCGACTTTGACAACCTACCATAACCCCACCTTAGGTGATATTCCCGATTTTGTTTGGTCAAAGTGACCGCATTTGCAATGCTTATTTACAACAACTAAAAATTATCGTAGGAGTTATTCATGAATGTCTGTAATCGTAAGTCGGGAAATGAAATTACGATTGTTTGCAACTTTAAGAAAGGATTTAGTAATTGCGACACTGTTTGCAATACTTACGAGCGTTCTTAACTCTTTGTGAAATATAGTTGAAGCATTTACTATATAAAAAATCAAGTGACAATTTTCAGAATTTTATTATACAAATTTCAGTCTACTTGAATAAAACTGAAGTACCCTGATTTCCCCCTAAAATATAACTGCAGATCTTAATTCATCGTGTACAGAATTTTACAAACCTAATAAAGGATAAAGTTACTGACGGTCCGAACTGATACAATGATTTAGTTTCGATATGAAAAGGTTTTGATTTACGGTTGTTGTGCCAGAAATGCTGAAAACCAGACTACAGAAACGATTGAAACGGCTGAAATATGGTCGTGAAATGTTTATAAAAATAAATGTGTGTAAAATTATAAACTCTTTATGGAATCCAAATTTATGCATTGTCCCCAGATCTTGGTTCCGGACAGCCCACCCAGAATATCGTGGACAGGTTCAAATTATCGTTTAATTTCACTTAACTCTCCCGCCAAAAAGAATACAAATAAAATTACCAAAATAGACACACCAAATAGCTTACAGCAGTGGTGGGCAACCTTTTTACTACCGCGGGCCAAAAAAGAGTTCTGACATTTTTCGCGGGCCGCATCCAAAGTACTAACAAAGTTTATTGGATCTATGTTTCTATAGATACTATCATGACCCCTTTTTTGACGTTATTAAACCCTTTAGCTGCTTTTACGCATTTTTAAAGGTGCATCAATCGAAATTTGCACCAAAAATAGCCTCCCGTTTTTTCTGCAAAATTTTACTTTGAATGTCCATATGTTTGATCTCCCTAGAAGGCAAACTAGTACGTCATTTTCAAATTCAAATTTTCTTGGAGTAGTATCAATTTTCCCTACCTATGGACACTTCTGGTGCAAGTTAGAGCAATTAGAAAAAACATATTCTGAAAAACCTCAAGGAAGACCTGGGACATTCTCTTTGCTCAGTATGGGAAACGAATATCCTTACTCACAGCTATGTAAATGTATTTTGGTCATATGTTAAAGCTGTGTTAAAGTATTTGCAAATAATTCATCAAAACATCAGCCAGCAAAATTTCGCTACTGTTGGTGTACTCCAATTATTATTATTTATCACTTTGTCACTTGATTGCGAAAACCCTTAAAAAATTTCTCTCCCATTTATGAATGGCTGTTGAAATGGTTATTAACGTGACGATCACCTGAAGAACAATTTCAAGAGCTAGTGAAGGACACCTGAAGAACCATTTCAATAGCTGCAAACCACATTTATGAAAAACTGAAAATGTTTTGCAGATACGACGACTTTCTTGCACTCGCATAAAGATGTATTATATACATCACCTGGGCAAAAATGCCAGTTGAAATTATTTACCAGCAAATACAATTATTTCAATTAAATTTTTCATTTTTTACCAGCAAATATATTTTATATATTTTCATCATCATGCATACTATTCTGCATTCTTATCTTTTATTTTAACGCAGGGAATATATATAATATTCCCTCCTCCAAAGGGGAAAAACCCTGTGCGTACACGAATCCTCATTGTGTCTTGCTTGTGCGAAAATAATTGCATATATTATATTGCATAGAAACAATTTGTGTTCCTACAAGAATGGATAAAATAGCTTAAAATACACCATCATGATATATGTGACCGTCCATCAAAAGAAAATATAGGGCTTACTGATTTACACTTTAAGAATGGATAAAGAAAAAACAACCCAATTGTTATGTATTTATATAGTATAAAAGCGATTTTGTTCAACTTTGGAAGAATACCATATTTCTGACCATTGCTGAGATGACAAGTTTATTCCATGCGCAATATGACTTTTTTATTTTGCAGCTTCCTTTTCCAAATTGTACACATTATTTTTTTTTCTTTGTGGGCTTGGCGGGCCGCACAAAAAGAACTCGCGGGCCGCATGCTGCACGCGGGCCGTAGGTTGCCCACCACTGGCTTACAGATATACCATAATAATTCATTTTTTCAGCATATTTGACTTTCTGAAAGAAAAAGTGAACTGGCACAATAAAAATTCTATTTGTATGTTGCCCATACAAGCTTAAATATTATTGTTTGAGTATTGTTGCTTTAAACATTAAATATACACTCGGGCCGTGACTCTCGTGACATACTGATATCAATGCACACACGTGTATCGCGGTGTATGACAAGTTGAACGTAGCTCTACCATTTGTCTACAATGCTTGCCAGTTTGTTACGAATAAATGTACGTTGATATTTCTGATCCGATTTGTTTTATACAGGTAGGCTTGTAAATGAAATAGAATGCCATACAATGTAGTCTTTACTGCAAAACTGGATGTAACTAAACTGGTTCGATTGAACTTGAAAATTGACCAACGATATCGTATAATTTGAAAACATAGTGTGATTGCTAGCAGGGCTGCAGGTATACATCATCATCGTCAAGATTTTAATTGAATCAGTATTTGTTGTTGTTGTTAAAAATAATTCTGTAAACCTACATATTCTGACACAAATTTAACCCTCGGGGTATTTCATTCTTTAATCATAGGTCGTAAACCGTCGTATATAGTCGGCGTTGACTCGATCTCTCACCATTGACACACTGCTATTTATAGATTTTATTACGGCAAGCCATATGTCCTATTGTAGAGCGTCAGTGTAAAATTACGTGTAAGTCTATGGGAAATCACACTGTTGCTCAACATCACTCATAA
>JXSR01S050635.1:33259-46640 GCA_000969725.1 Ophiothrix spiculata
AAGTGGTGTTGATATTTTATTATTATCCTTTCGGTATCAGGCCACTATTTCAAAAGTCAGAAGTTGTGTGCAACTGCAATTCAGATCTCACCCGTCTTTCTATTCCCAGATCTTTTAAGACCGCTGGCGATTCTTCATTCATTGTTTGTGCTCCTCGGTTATGGAACGAGCTTCCTATTGATCTGAAAGAGGCAACATCCATCCCTGTGTTCAAGCGGTTGCTTAAAACACACTTGTTTCCAGTGTAGATTTGCTTGTATTTTCCATTTGTTTTTATCCTTTTTCTGTGTTTATTTCTTTTTGTAAGGCGATCTGTTCTTTGTAGGGCGCCATATAAGAATTTGGTAATAATAATAATAATTGATTTATGACATGTGATGTGCCTAATTATAATCTTTCCTTCTGGAGTTTAAACAAAATTTTAAACAGATCCAAAATTTGAAAAAAAAACAAAGGAGAAAATCAAAAACATTTTGCAAAATCAAATCTGGAAAAAAAAATAATTGTTGCCAAAATTAATACATTTTGGGTTAACAATGGTTAATTTGACATAATTTTTGTAAAACTGAAAAAGGACATCCAGCATCAGGCCTGTGAAACAGGGTGTTTGTTTCCTTGTAGGTGATTTGAGAAATTAGAATACATTTCAAAAAATTAGACAAAACAGCTGCTTTAATATCTGTTTGTTTCTGTTTTAAAAAAAAGATAAATCTGGTTATAAAAATTGTGTAATTTTTACTTATGATTTTCAAGAAATATGATTGAAATATTAAAAGCATATGTAAGAGCATACATACAAAATTTGAAATTTCTATCATGTTCGCATGATATAATCAGATATTTTTATTTTTGGGTGGACAGAAGCTACAATATTTGACAGGTTTTAAGGGAGGGGTTATAAAATATGTTCATATACTTTCATTTGAACCTGCACTTTTGTTCTTTTCTTAATATTTTTGGTAGGTATATCAGCATTTTAATCTTTTTCTAGAAACCTAAGTTAACTTAAATCAGGACTTCCAAAGCTAATGGGAATGCATGTATAAAAATGATTTGATTTGACCATAGCCAAGTCTTACCAATATTCTTGTTTTGTTTTATCTAGCTATTCTATGTTGAAGAAGATCCTCTCTACCATGCCTCTACAAAGCACCAACATGGTCCAGTGTGGTCAGAATGGCACAGGCAATGGACTGAATGGAACAGAAATCAAGGTATTATCTATTGATCTATTTATGTGTGGTATACTTTTGTACAATTTCTTTCTGCTTTTCAAAAATCATGTAATGGGAGTGGAGAACAAACATTTTTGTTTTTAAAAGGCTTATTTTCAAAATATCTTCTAAAACTGACAATAATCATCATACTTCAGTCACGTTGGCTGCATTGTCAATGTGCCCATTTGACCTTATATTTGTTGAGTTTCTCTGAGTCAAGAAAGCAATTGAAATTTGCCACAAATCATAATCCTTCAAATGCAACAGTCTTTGAAGACTATGGAATTGTTCCACTAGACCACACAAGCACCCAAGGTGATTGGTCTTTATTTAAGTCTTGAATTGGTAATAAAAAATTATATTTCCAGTTTAATCACCAGATTTATTGTTTTTCATTTGCAGGTGTCTGATTTGCTACCCATTCTTCATGCGTGTAAGCCAGACCCAGAGACTGACTATTATAAATTAAACAGCGTAGTCACGCTCATCGACCTGGGAGTAGGTAACGAACCTCTGAAATCTCTTGAAAAAGAAGATCTGGAGCGGTTGATCTTGAAGTTGAGAGAACTTACGGGTGATATCAAGGATGGATTCAAATTTATGAACCGTACCCAAGTGAAAGATTTGATGTTAAGAACTGTCAACAAAATGACGGTATTGTCACAGAGTATGCAGAGCAGGCAGGTGAGTAAATTATTGAGAATAGAACAATTGTTTAGACAGTGTAAACAAAAATACATGTTAAGGGTTCCATTTACAAACAATGGGGCCCTGCACTCTGGATTTTTGTGTACATAATCCAAACAATGTTTGTATGTCCTATATGATCTTGTGGCACATGGATTCACTTTTTGCACAATCTGTCATTTGTTGGGAGTCTCCATCTCATTAAGTTGATGGAAGGAAGTATTAAATTAATTGTTTTTAAAAACACAAATCCTCTCTGTTGCAAAGCTTTCCTTCATGTTATTGTATACACAAAACTCCTACTACTATTCAACAGCATGTAGGGGTGGTTCAATCCCATACATACCATACTTCTTGTAGGATTAAAGGCCCCACATCCTTGAAAACCTTGTGAAATTGGTCATTCTTTGAAGATTATAGCCATCAAGGCCTCTGTATGATTCTGGAAGTCATGTAAGCCCCCACAGAAAAAGATCTTGGGAACACCAGTGTTTGTAAGAGAGAACTAAATAGAAACATGAAACTGTAGCGGAGGCTCTCTTGCAAATAGCAAAACTGTGGAAAAGGTAAATAGAGTTGTCAAAACACACTGAAACTTTTTACCATGATTGTAGATGACCTTTGTACCTAAACACACATATAGTGTACAGGCCACCTTGATGACATTTACATGTCATTAATATTTCTTGCAATTGATATTTATCATTGTGATCAACAGGATTATGGATTTTGTCTAATTGCCTAATATGTAGACCCTGGCACAGTTTACAGATTTGCAAAATCAGCCGTTTGCAGGCAGAGTCTCACATTGGTTCTTGGCTCAAACAATGTATTTTATAACAATATAATCTGTTGTTTCAGGTCACTGATATTGAAAGGAAAGAGTCAAACTTCACATCTTTGTCTCAATTTGCTATTTGAATTTGTGATGAGCCTTGAATAAAGTTCTATCTGCTAGTGGCGAAACTGTAGAAAGGTCAATACCATGGACTTGTAATCTAGTAATAATAATTGATTGCCATAACCAAGTTTAAGGAAGTTACTGTGAAAGCACATTAATTTTCATCAATATAATGTTACATTCATTATAGAGAGTGAAGTTAGATTAAACATTAAACTGAAACTAGATTCAAATGGCCATGATTTGAAATGTTGTTGAGGTTTCAGTGAATGTGTTTCATGTGTTGAAATGAACTGACCACACAGGTTTAATGCTGTTTTTTCTTCCAAGTCGAAATAAGCACTGGGGACCAAGTGTACTTTAGGTCTCATCCATATTTTTAGGGTTAGGGTTTAGTGTTAGGGTTAGGTTTAATTTAGGGTTAGGGTTAGGGTATAGTTTTTGATGGGACTTTTTCCAGAGCTGGTAAGTTATTTGGATAACTGATGTGGCATTGTAGTTAGCAAGACTAATCCTAATCTCTTAGTATTTTCTCTTTTTGCATGTTTCACACTTAAATTATAGGCTAGGTTAGAAAGATGTGCACGAAAGATTAGGGAAAAGAGTGGTAGGTATAAGTCCCCATCTGATAAGAATGAAGGCTCTGCAGCGAAAACAATGATAACAGAAAGGTTCAGAAGATTAGCGGGGAAGATAAGAGATTCTGAAGGAGCCAATAAAGAGAATCAAGGATGGCTTGTAAAAGAGGAGGAGACATACTCCCGTGAAAAGAGCATCAAGATAAACATTCATGATGAGAAATTGTACTTACGAGATTCCCCAATTAAACATAAGCATCAACATGAGACAAGCAACTGGATGAAACCTGAAGGCTTGCATGCCAACCATCTTGAACTACAGCAGAGGAGTGGATTGCAAAATAACTTCAGTCCTGGGTCACCAGGGAACCATGCAAGTTTTGCAGGTGCTGGTAGCAGTAGGAAAGTGGAGGCATCAGATTATTTTCAAAATAGTGACGTCTCTACACAATGCTCATTTTCTCAAAATACAGACAGTCTTGATGGCAACTCTTTGTGGATGAGTCCGTTTAGCGACTCTGAAGAATTCAAGTGTTCCTTGGAGAACCACATTCGAGACCTAGCAACCCCAGTGATGGATGAAGAGGATGGGGGAATGGACAATAATGATGACGTAAGAGTACCTTTGTATGAATGTCATGAGGAAGGAGCAAATGAACTAAATGATATAGGCAATATGGTCCATGAAGAACAGATTACCGATGACCAAAAGCATAAATCCCCTGATTCCATGCAATCTAAGAACATATCACTACAAAATGATATCGTAAGCCTTGAACACGACTACTGCCTCAAGCCTGACAGTGATCCTGAGAAGGTTTTGTCGTATTGTAGGTGTTTTCATGTAGAAGACTTAGGAGGGGAATCATTAGATCCTAATTCTGACTTCTCGGAGTTTGACTCGGATTGGGACCCGTATGCTGATGACGCATCAGACTTGTCAGATGATAATGACTTTTTCTTTGATGAAGATGATTTTCATGTCTTGGATGATCTTTTTGATGATGAGATGGAAACACATGAGGAAGAATTGTTGCTTGCCCCATGGAACCATCCAAACAGTTTGTTTGAGACCAGACTTAGGAGGGATTCTGAACTGTCTGGGGAAGTCTCTGATTCAGGTAGCTGCAGTACAGTGTTGTCCTACTCACCACACAGAGATGCAGATTATTCAGGTCATGATAATACCATGCCACACAGTCAAGAGAGCATTGATACTGATTCACAAAGGCCTGCAAGTGTTTCAACAACTCCATCATCAAAGTCTTGCGATATTCCTAATCTGTATTACACGTCAGATGAAGATTGTGAGAATGAGCCTCGCAGATATCCCATCATTGATTTGGACTACCATGCTGATGTATCTGACTTCAGTGATGGTGAATGCAGTGAGAGAAATGATGTCCTTAGCGACCATGAAAACATTGAGACTTACATGGACTACTTTGAATCTGATTCATTCAAATCATTTGATACTTATTATGAGAGTAGATACAGGTCTGATGATGGAACTGAATGCGGATTGACTGAAGATGAGATATATGGATCTCATGGAGATGGAAAAGAGTCAGAAACATGTCATCCTCCTTTAAGTGTTGAAATGAAGAAAGACGGTCATGCCATATTGTCGCCATGGAATCATCCTGGATTACTCTTTGCTTCAAAGAATGATAAAGATGACACGGACAGTTGTGAATCCTATATGACTTGTTTATCTTATGCATATCATAGTGATGAATCTGACATTAACAGTCCTTTTTACACTCCAATGAAGTTAGTAGACTTTCCGAGAAGAAATTTGCCATTTGAACAGAAAAGGACTGTTGAGGACTTAGAAAAAGTAGAGTACATATTGGATGAAAACAAAGGACCTAACAGAACAGGGAACACAAAAGAGCTTCATGACATTCAGCAAACTCAGCCATCCAAGATAACAGGAAAAGGTAGAATTTCAAATGAAATCTCAGCAGGTATTATCAGTGATCAGACACAATCTAAAGCTGAAATAGTCAATGATGCTGACATTGAAAACCAGACATTAAATCCTAGCACCCATTACTTTGATGCAGTACAGTCATGCTTTGTTGATGCTGACGGAAACCCTATAGTTTACTGTCCTCTGTTAAATGATTTAGTACCATCAGCACCTGCTAATAATCGGAGCTACATGGACAATCCAGATGATCCACATGTGTTTGGTCCACTCAGTCCCCAGTTTTCACCACCTGAATATACAGATGAAGACTTGACTGATGAGGATATGGGAAAGGTGAATGAAAAGCACTCTAAAGGTGGACTTGACAACACCTTTTATGGCAGAGAAAGGTACAGATGTGTCCATAATTCAACTACGGATTTCAAAATGACTCAAGTTGATGAAGCTGTTGTGGGAACAAATAGATCGTCAAAAGGAATTCAAAGAGAACGTCATGACAGAAGATGGACATTTTCACCTGGTAATGGTAGACCTTTACATATATGCGGTAATGTGTTGCCATCAATGTTAAGCAAAAGTAATGGAGTTGAAACTGGTGAGCAAAATCCACTACAGCATAGTGAGGTCCAAGAAAACTCCCCACAGTATAGAGATGATGAAGGCAGGACTCCCAAAAAGCTCCATCCTCCTGTTGTTAAAAATTGGATTCAGAAACAGCAAGATCAGAGCACAGATAAGAAAAGAAATGAAAGTTCCTTGAATGATGCAGCCGGATACAGAAGCACAAGGATTGAGATAATAGTTATCAGTGATGATGATGATGAAGAGATCTTGTGTACATATGAATCAAGGAAGAACAATTCTACCCCAAATATTGACAACCAAGGCCATACACCAAAAAAGCTCACCCCTCAGAAAATACAGAATCAACCTCAGAAGCAACAAGAACAAAATCCTTCTGAAATTATTAATATCACACTTCCAACACAAGGGGATAGAAATCCTTCATGTGCAGATTTGATTATAGAGGTGCCAAACCAATGTGGTAGAAGAACCAAGTTGGCTTTGTTTTCAAAGAAGAGATTTCAGCTTAATAGGAAGAAAAGGAATGTATCAAAGAAAAGGAGGTATAGTTCCTCAAGAGCTATGTCAAGAAAAGGAAACAACACAACTTTTATCAATATCATCAGTGATGATGATTATGCTTCACAAGAGAATAAAGTGGTTAGATGTAGATATCAAACAAAGTCCAACCAAAATGATGATGGTAAATTTGTTGGTAATTCAAATAATAAATCCAGAAGCAGGGATAGGTCACACTTCATCTCAAACAAAAGCTCATCTAACATAATGCAGGTGCGTAAAAGGAAGGCAAAAAACAGACGACCCAAACAAGCTCATTCAGTGGTAGCTAAAAGGACTGATAGTGACACGAACTTGCAAGAGCCAGTCACCACAGGAAGAAAGTCCTCAGATACACATCCTAATTGTTCAAAGTGTTTGATACATGGTAGCAGTGGAAATTTCAAGAAAAAACAAGCATTTAGTCATGGAGAGAGAAAAAAGTTCAAACAAAATATTGGTCACCAAAAGAAAAGGCAAGAAATCAAGACAACATGTGATGCCCAAAATGTCAGAATTGAAAGGAATTTGAAGAGAAGGTCAAGCAGGCGGAACTCATGTCCAGATCATAAGAGGAAAAAGCCTAAATATGAGATTCTGTCTGTGACAAGATCAGATGAACTGAGTAGTCGTGTTACTAGAGAAAGTGAGAGCTCAAATTCAGATACGCAACAAATTCATGAAGAAAATAGTTTCATTCAAAATGGAGACTTGGGTTCTTCTACCAACCAAACAAAACAAGACGATACATCTAGCAACCATATAAAACAAGATGATACATATACCAACCAAACAAAGCAAGATGATATTACTAACCAAAATAAGCAAGATGATACAAGGAAGAGAAGGAAGAAAAACAAGATGAGCAAGCAAGATTCAGGTCGGAAAAAGATCAGATCCAACAAGATAAGACATGAAAGGCATAAGAAACCAATTTCTCATGATAAATCACAAGCAAGGATGCACAATAATAGGCTACAAAATAGGTGTGACCAAGATGGTTTTCTCGTTTGTACATGTCACTCACAAATTGCAGCAGGACAAAGACAGAGAAGAAAAACTGTTTTTAACAAAGATATTTTTAGAGCCAGAAGGCAGGAAGTGTCTTCCAAAGTTTTGGGAACTGTTAAAAAAGCAGCAAATAATCAGGAGGATAAAAATGCTGAAAGTCATTCATCAGACTCGGAATCATTGAGGAAAATGTCGTGTAGGCAATGTGTCACATCCAGTAAGAGAAAGAAGAAGAAGAAAAAAGCCGAAAGAAAGAGATCAAAGATACGTTCAAAGCAAACAAATGTCTGTAGAAACTTGGCGAGTTCTTTTGCATCTGATGAAGATGAATCTTTCATAGATGATGATGATGGCAACATTGATGCAGATTTACAAGAGAGCTCCGAGTTTGATCCTGGAGATGTTTCAAGCGATGACTCACAAATTGAAGGACATGTACTACGCAGCCATGTGCTGTCGTCAAATATCAAATCAAGATATTGCCAGAGTTGTAAGAATGATGAGTTTCTTGCAATTATTAGATGCTTCCCTGATTTGTTTACAGATGAAGGTGAATCCGATGCAGGATGTAATGAGAATTGTCATGTTGACCATACCCACAGCTTTTCTGATGTGTTTACAGATGGAGGCGAGTCAAACGCACAATTTAATGGGATGGTAGATGTGGATGAAGACCCTGTTCCCACAAACAATTTTGATCATATGATTGGTACTGATTTAGCCGATGTGGTTAAACAAGAATGTAGTGAGACTGCCACAACTTGCCCTGATGATGACTGTAATGGTGATGCAAATCATGTCACTTCTGACAATGAACAGAGGCTTTCATTACAAGGTCAAGTAAAAACAAGTGAGGAAATATTGCTACCTACTGCTACCGATAAACCATGTGGTGCAGATATCAGCGATGTTTTATCAGGAAATCCATCAAAGATTGATGAATTGTTAGTGGTGGAAAGTGTTTTCAAATCAGAATGTGAACCATGCCATGATGCCAGCAGTAATGGAAGTGCTGAAGATGGTTTAAGTGACTTTGTTGATGTGAAAACAGAGAATGTTGCTGATTCAGAAATTGGAGATTCTTTTGGAAATAAAGGTGGTCATGATTTGTTGGCGCTAGATTATAGGAGTACTACTGATGCTAATGTAGATATTACAGATAAATTTGAGGATGGTGATTTATATAGTGAGACTAGGTATACAGAGAAAGCTGATGGTACAAGGTGTGATCCAATAATTGAAGAGACCCCAGTTGAAAAAGAATGTTGGTGCCAAAGTGAATGTAAACAAGAAGTATTAGATGGTTCAGATAATACAGATGAGGAGAGTGTCATAATGCTGGATGGAAATGATAACACAGACTGCATAGAATGCCAAATACAACAGGAGGTAATTAATCCAAGTTCACAAGGAAGACTAATGAAAGATGAACCAGATATAGATATACAAAATACTGAAATCAAAGTGTCAGTATCCCCAGATGGGAGTTTGAATAGTTTAGAAAATATAGAACAGCACAGATATGGGATATCAGGACAAAGCCAGTCAGATGACGAGGAAGTAATTATAGATAAAGTGATAACAAGAATTGAGGTCAAAGTTGAGCAGGAAGGTAATGGAACTGATGTAATGGAAATATTGGTTAATGACTGTTCTGTGGCTACAAAAAAGGAGTCTGGGGAAAATGAGAGGAAAACAGATGGAGTTGTTGCAAAAGATGCATGTGATATGAACGCAAGGCAATTGGGATTAAGAAATGGACTCAGCATAAAACGAGAACATGTAAATGGTGTCAGAATGGAGCTTTCCACAACCAGTGATGAAAGGCTTGAAATGATTTCAAATTCACTACAGGGAAAACTGGCTTTGAAAAAAGAACCAATTGAAGGTATATTTGGGAATCCAAGTGAAGTAGAAATACCTAGCAATGAAAATACAGATGGTATTAAGGAGGAAAATTCAAGTTTTGTGGAAGGACAGTTACCAAAAGACAACCAAGAAATGATACATATAGAAGACACATCAATATCACAGAACCAAGTGTCTAAACATGACAAACAACTGTCAATTGAAAATGTTATTAAAAAGTCATCAGCTATGGACTCATTCAGGAGTGTAAAATCTGCTGTTGTCAAATACTTCAGTAACTTGTCAAGCGAATCTCCTGGAAGCTTTGGTGAAAATGAAAATGTAGGAAAACATTCTGACCAAGATAATGATTTATCCCAAGAAAGTGACTATGACATGGATAATGAGCCATCAGATGTATCTCAAGAAAGCTGTAGTGAAAATGAAGATCTAGGGGAATTCGAATCTTCTGACCAAGCCATGTGTGTAGAAACAAATGATGAAGATTTATCACAAGAAAGTGAAAATGGAGAAGCAGATGAGCCATCAGATTTATCTCAAGAAAGCTGTATTGAAAATGAAGATCTAGGGGAATCTTCTGACCAAGCCATGTGTGTAGAGCCAAACGATGAAGATTTATCACAAGCAAATGAAAATGACATGGATAATGAACCATTAGATATATCAAAGGGAACCTGGTGTGAAAATGAGAATGTAGGGGAATCTTCTGACAAAGCCATATGTGTAGAGCCACAAGATGAAGATTTATCTCAACAAAGTGATGGTGATGTAGCCAACGCACCATCAGATATATCTCAAAGATTTTTTAGTGAAAATGAAAATGTAGGCAAATCTTCCGAACAAGCCATATGTGTGGAGCCAACATGTGAAGAGTTATCCCAAGACAGTGAAAATTATGTACTGTATGCAGAGAAAGGAACAAGTACATCAAGATTAGAATTTGAATCAAATAGATTGAGATTAGAAAGTGAGCCTGTTTCTGATTCCCGATCAGAAAGTGTGAAAGAGGACATGTTGAGCTATCAAAGGGTATGTAGATCTAGTCCAGGGAAATGTGGTAACCATAGCAACCAAATCAACAGAATTCCAGTGATTATGGGCACAAGAATTTCTGAAGGAATAAATGCTGGCAATGCTGCTGCTTCTAGCGCCATTGATACACCTTCTTGGGCGGAGTGTTCCACCAATCCCCAAAGTCAAAGAAGATCAGGATTTAATCATGAAGCTGATTTCAGATGTCATGGTGGGCACAATTTTCGAGCTACAAATGGTTACAACAGAGGTTGGATTGATCAGCAGCAGAGATCTAGCAGAGGTCACAGTAGAAGTAGGGCCAGAAGCAGAAGTCCTATACGTTGGCATTCAAATAATGAACAAGATGGTAGCAGAAGGCGTCCCATAAGATCTCATCAGTGGACGAGGGGACAAAACTCAGGACAAAGTCACAGAAGCTATCTAAGGCAGAAAAAACATAAATTTCAGTGGATGGATAAACAAGAACAAAAGAGGCGTGCAAATGCAAGTGGTTCTAGGCACCATCAACCACCAAGATGGGTTGTATCAAGACATGCCATAGAACAGCAAGTAATGGGTAATGATCACAATCAAAATCAAACAGAGCAGAGAAACTATGCAGTGAACCTGCAAATAAACCCACCAAGGAATAAAAGATGGTCGAGATATCAGGGTAATAGGCATGGTGGTCAGACAATATCAAACCAACATAATGGTGGAAGAAGTGAACACAATTATCACCATTATCCTTCGAGCCGAGGGAGACGAGTGATAGCAAGGCACCCTAATATAAACCACCAGGTTCCTGCGATTAGATTTAACCAGCAAGCTCCACACAGCAAAGTAGCGGTTAAGCCAAGACTTGATGATATATCTGTAAGAATTAAATCGCCTGGTGATAGAGTTGTGTTTGGAATGAATCGGAGTCATAATGGAATAGGTGGCCGCTTTGGAAATAGGAGGCGCCACTCTGGGTCAAGATCACAGCAACAAAGTAGAAGACAAGCTCACACATCACCTGCAAACCTGGGTGATAGAGATGTAAACATATGGAATCCTGATGACACAGACAATAGCAATGATGAGTTTGCATGGAAGCCAGAAATATGATTCCCACCAGAGATAGAGTCAGCAGTAAAGATGCTAGCTGGTTGGTGTATTTGAAAATATTTCAAGTTTTGTTGTATTCTTATTCTCAATTATTGGTTTAATTATTGAGTTAGATTTGTTGTGATTTTTTGTCTTTTACATTGTTCCAGTTTATACCTTATCTTTGTTATTTTTATTCTTTTACATTTGTTCCAGTTTATTATATATACCTTACCTTGATGTTTTGTTGAATTCATTTTATTTAATTATCCAATCTATACTACAATTGAGATTTGTTTACAATCTTGTTTGATTCATGCTGAATTAATTGTTGCTTTTTTACAAGTTTCAGGTAGTGTATTATTAGGAGACATTGTATGACAGATGTTCACTCACACTTTCAATACTTGTCATAAATTTATTGCTCCACTGCTGTGAAATATTTGCTTATTTTCCAGATCAAGCAATATTGCAATTACGACTTAAAAATCATTGAAAAATCTCTTACACTGAACAGTTGATTATGAGTGAATGCCTGTAGCCTGATGATTGAGGATTAATATCTATGTTAATGCAGGTTATAAGAGTGCTTGCATTCACCTTTTTCCTGTCTTTCAATTTCATTTTTTTAATAATTGTTTATTTACATGTGTTTGTTTGTTTAACAGTCATGTCTAAAATGTGTTGTTTTTCCTTGCATTGGTTTTGACATTCATTGTTTTCAAGCTTATTATTTAACTAAGAAGTTACATTTTAATTTTTGAAGAATTTGTTGGTTGACTTTCTTGTTGAGATGAGAACCTTAGGGGGGGGGGAGAGCACATTAGTCAATTTTACGTTTTTGCAAGTTTATTTTATACCATAACTTTTTAACAAAGTGCTTAAAGTTAGTAAAAGTATACATTTCTAGAAAGGAATTTTCACAAGGAACATGATGGTGATGTTGATTTTTGATCCAAAATCAAATTTTTTGAGAAAATCACAACACATTTTTTGGTCATTTGGGCTTCCGAACAAGCTAAAAATAACAAATTGTTAGAAAAATGACTTCGGAATGGGAATTCTAATTTTTAAGTAGTTCACAAGGTGATATGTGCAAGATTAATATTCTGGATATTCAAATTGTCAACCTGTATTTGAACCTTGGACCTCGCGTTTGTTAAGCAGGTGGCAAAATAAATATGATTTTGCAAGAAATCATTTATTTCTCTAATTTATTGCTTTTACTTAAGAGAAATGTGGATTTAGCTGAAGACGTGTGCATATAGGCCAGACATAAATTAATTAGACAATGTAAACATATATCCAGAGTGCAGGGCTCAATGTTTGTTAATGCAACCCCATCCTGTATTGTTGTTTACATCTCCAATAAATTTTTGTATGGCCTAATGTTAGTGTCATTTAGCCTCAGTAGTTTAGATGGCAGAGAATCTGCTTTATAAACAAGAAGCCCCAGGGTCAAATCCAAGTTATAGACTTTTATAGGCATTTTTTAATATTTGAAATACAGTGTTGTGAGGGAAAGTATTAACATTTTCAGATTAATTTGTTTATTTTGATTTAAATAGTTGCTACAATTATTGTTCTGCCTTTATCAAACTATTTTGTATTTTAGCTTTAATCTCAATGAGTCTTTTTTGATATACAGTGAGATGTACAAGGTGTCAAATATTATTTTTGATAGGTTTAAAGAAAGTGCAGATACAAACAATAGCACTTTTCCTTGTTTTGTTTTTTTCTATTTGCCCATGCAGCAACAATATCAGTTCTCATACTGTTGTAAAATTTGATCGCCTTGATCAATTTCGACAAATAAGATGTCATTTTAAAGCTTAGAAAATGCTGTAACAGATGAAATGATAAACTCAAAATTGATATCATCTGCAAAGTCCCCTCTTTCAAGGTGAGTCATCACATTTATTGAAGTTGCCTGGTCACAAGTCTTAATTATGTTTTA
>JXSR01S050635.1:57698-72923 GCA_000969725.1 Ophiothrix spiculata
CATAAAAAAATGAAATTGTTTACTCACATATACATTATTTATAAATATTTTACTTGGCTCTGATTATTTGATACTAGGGAAATGTTACTTTCCATAAGGCATCAATATTGAAAGGCCTATAATGTACAGTTAGTGTTGTCCTTGGATCAAAAAATGACATGTACAAAAAACACAGAAGTTCAGGTCCCAGAGACTTTATTTTCAGTTTTTCACAACATTTTTTTCCAGTGCTAAATAAGGCAACTTTTTCATTATTAATTATTAAGACATTTCATGCTAAAATTAATACCTACATTTATTTGAAGTGTTGTTACTTTCGGATCATACGCCTGGTATGGGTGGGTGACGTTAAACTGGAAATCAAGTCTCAAAGGCCTTATATCTCAAACATGGATGCTATTGCCTTTATAATTGTATAATAACAGAGTCTGAGACCACTCTATTATATTATCTTTGGAATTAATGAAAGAAATTTTATTGCCCAATCTGCAGCAACTAAACTTTATGATTTTTCAACCACAAAAATCATGCAGTGATTTAAATTGTTATTTACAAGGGGACGCTTCCCAGAGAAAAATAGCACAATTTTAAACACTGGAAATTTTAATGTAACTGTAATTTTAATCCAGAGATCTGAAAAAATCGGATGTTCGAATATTGTGATTTTTGGGGCCCCAAAGTTCAATATGATTAATTAGTAATTAATCTTATTAAAAACACACTAATCACAAATGCTAACCACATATGAGCTTGTTAGGTTAATGCCCGTAATAAATTGCGCATGTAAGTTTGATGTGCGATAATTCTGTGTGTGAAAGTTTTTGTGCAAGCAAGATAAGCGACGCAGTTGTAAATAGTCTTTACATGTGACCTGAATATATTCTTTTTCAAAAAGACATTTTTACAGCTTTTCTCAAGATGGTTGAAATTATTTAGAGGGTATTTCAGTTACTATATTTCCACTCATTCATTGGTAAAATCCAATATACCTCATATATAGATTCCTGTCCTCTGATTGGTTAAAAGTGCGGGCTTGGCTTTAACTAGGCCCGGGCATATTTTTCACTAGGCCCGCTCAATACATTTTGCGCACAATACGGCGCGGTCAGCATTGAAAGGAGAAACATATATCTTAAATCATTTTCGGTTCTTTTAACCAACCAGATGACAAAAATCTATATATTCGGTATATAAAACGAATATTGACTGCTTTTTGTTCGGGTCATGTCGCTTCGGGCATATTCATGGTTTTGATATCACCTCGGGAAAATAATTTAAACCATGCCCCTCAAAGCAGTCAATATTTGAATTGACTTGTAATACAGTAATATTATTGCTTGCAAAACAACTTGTGATTGTAGCACAAGGTCAACCTACAAGAGGTGAAAAGTTAACAAGCAGGATATGATCAAAGTACACTGAAATACAAGACTCCTTGTTGTATAATTATAATCACCATAACAAAGTAGCTGTATCAACACTGTAGTAATATGATACTGAATTTTAACTTTCAGATTTAGTTTAATTCCAAGTGGTGCTCTGTGTCATTTAAGCATAAATATACATATGTACCTTGCTTTATGTCTTGCAAAAATAACCACGAGACAGTGTGAATTTTGTTACATTTTAGTATTAAAAACTAGGCTACCTTATGATCTCAACATTTAAGTTTATGTACCATAAATTTTGGGCAATGCACATTAACCTTTGTTCAGAGTTAGACTGGTTATCGTACTCTAGATTTATATGTAGCTTAAAGTTGATTCCCAACAATGTGTTGTTGGACACATTCATGAAACATTTTGTTAATTATTAAGATTGTTGACACAACTGATATCTGCAAGGTAAAAGAGGCAAAATAGGGATGATATAATAGTTAGCAAAATATGAGATATTTTTCTTATGTAAATTGTAATTTTATAGTTCACACATTGTGCTGCATTGAAATTTGAGGAAGGAAAAAATCCTGCTCAAGCCTGGTTTTGTTAATGTAATGAAGTTCTGTTGTTTAGTCTTTAGTGAAAATGCTTAAAAATAAATCTCAAATTTTGCACTTTTTTTGCATGCAAATGGAATATCTTTAAGACAAAACAATCCATTTCTCTTTGGTCTATTACCCGGGTGGGGGGGGGGGCACTCAAGTATAATGTTGCAGGCATAGTGTGACCACCGTTTTTCAAAACACCCCCTAAAGAGTGGAGGGTTATTGAGCAAAAATATACCCTTTTTCCCCTATTCACACCCTGATTAGGGATCGGTACTGTTTTCACACTAGAGATTGAAAAAGTACCCTATTTCATGAAAATTGCCCAAAATTGCTGTTTTAGATACCCTAAAAGGTGTCACCTGATACACCCTGCAGTCCTCAAAAACAAACCTAATTCACATTTTTCTTGGTCACTCTATGCCTGCAACATTATATTTGAGTACCCCCCTCCCCTGGGTGTATTACTTAATAAATTTGCTCTGAATTGTGCTGGTATATGCTGGTGACCAATGATGACAAATTATGTTAATGATGACTCATTACACACTGACATCTCCCTCGCTAGATATCTATGTGTGACTCACTCACTTTGTGCCAGTGTCCACAGATCTTTGATATAGCATGATGTTTGTGCTCAAATCAGTTGGTACTATAAATATAGCTCTGCTGACCATGAACATGCTTAATGTGTCAAATAAAATGTTTTTTTTTTATTTTCCTTCATATTTGTGCATCGATGGCCAATCAAAGTAAGGATTTGTAAACAAGCAAAATGCATTTTGAATTTTAAAAGGATGTATGCATACTTGCCAACATTCTAATTTCAGAAAGAGGGACAAATGAGAGAAAATGTTTAAAAAGAGGGACATTTTTGAATTTCCTATACATTACTATGTAGAGATATTTGCAAAAAGAGGGACACCTACTAAAATCATGGTGTTTTACAGCAGTTAGTTTAGGTCAAAAGAGGGATGTCCCTCCAAAAGAGGGACAGTTGGCAAGTATGTGTATGGAAATGCAAAGTAACATGAAGGTTTATTTTATGGGCAAACTAATTAACTTCTAAATATGTGAAGTGGTTGCTTTGTCAGAATTTTGAGTTCAAATATATTACTGTTTGTCCTGATAAATAACATCATTTTAGTATAAAGTATTTTTCCTTACCATTGTACTAATTTCTTTTGTTGTCTTTTTTAGAACCCTTATAATTTGGAAAGTACTGCTTTGTCTGAATCTTGCAAATATGTTACAAGAATTAGAAATTCCAATGTATTTTGATGATTTCTTTGCTTGTTTGAAAGAGATTGATATGGCGAAACCAATGCCAGTGCAAACAGTGCTTTCATCAAATTAAATGTTTTTCTACTAACTCTCGCACTAATTGTCTAGAATTAGAAGTGTATACTTGAAGTGTATTCACACACTGAAAATGGTAGTAAACTAAAATGTTGGAATTTTTTAGTGTTTGGAATCTTGAAAAAAATGTCTAGGAGGGTAATATGTGTGGTGCTCTTGCAAAATGACCGGAAAGTTGCGATTTTTACAATTATGACATATTGTAATTCTCTATAATCTCAGCTTTCGAATGATATATAATATGTCATACTTTCTTTCTACAATCTGCATTTTGAGATTGAAATACAAGGCAATCCACTCAAAATCTGGCAGTAAGAAATTGTCGCAAATCGATTTTTAAGTTACTGATTACTATAGTGTATGATAGCAACACGCGATCAATTACTCATGAATAATTGCACTCCCTGGCATAATTGACCTTCAAAACGCAAGGTATAGTTTCACACTTATGTATTAATTCGTTTTATGTCAAAAAACAAAATTAGCAGCCAATTATTCAAAATCTTCAATCACGACTTTCCGCTCATTTTGCCAAAGCACCACTCATATGTGAATTCAGTAGAAAAAGTTGATGAAAGTACTTGGGTTATTAGAATAAGTGATTTGTACCAATGACTAAAAAGCTGTAAATAAGAAATATTGTATAGTCACAGGTTTAAATCACAGACCGTAAAGAAATATATATTATTTCTTTACGGTCTGTGTTTAAATTTACATTCCTGTGCATGGAATTTATCATACATCTTTATTTGTTGTTTCGGATATACTTTGCTTTTGCTCTTAATCATTTTTTATTATACATAAAAATGAGAAAGCATAGCTGTCAATATTTTCAAATTCTGATGCGGGAGACTTGTTGGCCCAAGAGGTACACCTAAAATATTTCATGTAGCTTTTGAAAACTGAGAAAAAGTCTCACAAGTGCAGAGACGACGCATAACGTCATAATTTTTTTCAATTTCTCAACAATCTTGTACATCTACACCGCGCCGCAATTTTCAACGCGTGGGCCAACTATGCATAACGCAAACGCACTGTCATATAATTGTCTCATAATGGATAGCCAATTATTCCATATAACCAAGGAAGTGAAATCACACTCATTGACTAAGAATTTTCCTTAACAGTGGACCAATAGTGAAACAATGTCATAACTCATGGTTTGTAATGGAAAGTACCATTAAATGTGTTTATCTGATAACTGACGTAAATGCAGGTTAGACTTGGATATTCACATGACAATTTGTGAGGGTATTCTTTTTTAAATTTTAACTTTCTTTGTAGCTAGTTTAGTAGTAAAAATAAACAATGGTATTATGCAGAAGACTGAAAAACAATTTTTATTGGACAGAATTTCTTTATATAAAAAGTGTACATTACATCACCAAGTACACATGCATTTAACGCATTATGATGTTTATAAAAGTACAGTTAATATTATATATTAGGCATGGCGCAGCACTTGCAAGCTTGGCATCTCCCGGGAAACTTACGGTAGTCTCTTCCACAGGTCTCTGATGTTTATTAATGAGTAGTGAATCATACATGTGATCAAGAGTGTCAAGTTTACAATCCTACCAAATATAAACTTAACTATTTATTGGTGCATCTGGCTTGGTTGGAGAAATTGTGTTCAATAATACATGTATTTTTTATAACAAAATTGTTCAAAAAGAGGATATATTGGGGATTTGTTTCTATTGCTTGTAAATACATTTGTTGAATATATATTATTTGTAAGAGAGTTAAATAACATATTGGTGATTAAAGATATTGCACATGAAACCAAGTGATGTTGAGTTAAGTTCTTTTATGCGTTAAGGCGTAAAACCAAGTATCCATAAGTGCGTAATGCATGTTTATTTTGTAAAGATAAGACCGGTACGTTTCTATGGTGCATAGTGGCATTTCTACAACATGCCAAATCTCAAATCTCACCAGTCTTGCCTTCACAAAATTGTGGAGGTGGACTTACGGATATTGGATTTAAAAAAAAGGTCTCCTTTGGAAACATGACGAGCAACTGCTTCAACACTGGGACAACTGTTGCCTCTATCAGATCAATATGGGAGCTCCATTCCATGATGATTGTTTTTATATAACTCTTAAAAGATTCTAGTCATTTGATTGGTTAACAGGCATTCATCACTTTTTACCCATTGGCAAAAATGCATTTTTTATTTTCCATTGTACTCCAGCAGTGCAATGGAAAATAAAAAATGCAGTCTGTTCGCTTTAGTGCTGACTGTAATACTGTTTTTTATTGACATTTTTTTTGATGAAAGCCATTCTTAATAAGATTGACTTCTCTTTTGTTATATGAATGTGCTCTGGCAAAATGAGCGGAAAGTCACAATTTTCAAAATTGAGTTTAGGACATATTTCAATTCTCTATAATCTCAGTTTTCGAATGATATATAATATGTCATAGTTTCTTTCTTTGTGTTTTGAATGGTCATGCAATTATGATCGGAAGTGCAAATATTCAAGTATAATTGATCGCGTTTTGCTATCATACACTATAGTAATCAGTAACTTTAAAATTGATTTGCGACAATTTTTTACTGCCAGATTTTGAGTGGACTGCCTTGTATTTCGATCTCTAAATGAAGATTGTGGTTTAGTTTACCAGTTATGCATTTTATGTCAAAAAACAAAAATTTGATCTTCACCATATTTTTACTCAAAATCTTCAATCGCAACTTTCTGCTCATTTTGCCAGAGCACCACTCATATCAAATATATTTAACAATTTTAAAGATTATTGATGTGCTATTGATGTTATGGCCAGAAACGTTTTATTATTTTTTTCAATTTTTTAACAATCCAAAGTTTATTACATGTAATAGCAGGTGGAAATGATCCTGGGACTAGAATTTGTAATTCTGGACCCACTTGATGCTGAAAATATGAATGACTGGAATGGACTTCAAAAGATAATCTATATAAGCCCAATAATTTATTCACCATGACATAATGGTGACAAACTCACAATATTTTTTGGATGTTGCCATTTTGGGGACCAGTTCTATCCGGATATTATTGTAAAAGCTCCATCCATCTCATCATGGAAATAGTAGTCCATGGTCTCATGTATAATTAGCTATGTCCTAACCTCTAGGGGATGCAGAACGATGTGAATACAGTAGCAGCTCATTAACACGTAACCTGATAACATGAAATTCCTGAGAACACGCCAATTCCTAAAAATATCTTTTACATTTTAAATGTGTTGGATAACACATACATACGTCCGATAACACAGAAAAATTTCAATTCTTGTGAACCCTGTGTTAAAAAGTTTCCACTGTAGTCGCAATAAAATCCATCATGCCAAAAATGCAAGGGCATTGTTGTTCAGTGTAGAATAAGTCAATTGGAGAAGTTAATTCCCGATATGTTGATCTTTATAACAACACATTAGTCTTTGTTCCTTCGCATCATCAGATCAGTCGCATTATTACAAACATTCAATTTGTTCACTGCCTTGTTCCGAGTTTACTTTGCCCATTAGCGACAAATATGCAAGTTATAACTTGGTGAATTAACACAGCCGAAGTTGTTCATGAAAACTTGTGGATTGCCATAAGATGGCAGCAAGGGCAGATTTAGAATGACTCTGCTATCTATCATAAAGAATATTTTGATTTTTCTATGGTGACAAACATGTTTTCTCTTTGAAGATTTTGGCTTTGCACCAAATGATGACATCATACAGGGTTAGTACACTTTTTCACTTACAAAATTTAAGGACTTTTCAAGAAGAATTCAAGGACTTGTCAGCTGCGGCCGACGGAATACGTGTCAACAAATAAAATAAATTTGTTTTTGCTCATTTTTGGATAAAAATAATTACATGGTAAATTCTTTTGTCATATTTCTGACATTCAAAAATTCCAGGACTTTCACAGACTTTTTTTTTGATAAAGTCAGTTTTTCCAAGGCCTTGAAATTGCAAAATAACATTCAAGTACTTTGAAGGATCTGTACTAACCCTGTCATAATATCAACGATATACATTCGCTGATCACCAACAGATCATAAGAATTATGACCAAAGAATTTTTGAAGAAACATAAATAAGAAAAAAATAACCATGTGAAACTAATCCCTCTTTCTTTTGTGGAGTCTTAATTGCGCCAATTTGTAAGATAAAAAACTAAAAACCCTTATTTCTTTTTTAGTAAAAATAGTAAATAATAGCTGCTTGAAAAACAAAAACAATATTGATCATAACTTTTGAACAGATTGTCCAATTTTTACCAAATAAATAGTAAAATACTACTGAAATTTGTGAAAATTCAGAAATCTTTCAAAAGCAAACTGATGCCATGTGCACCCCGACCCTAGTTTGTGAATGTTTACTGTTTTCAATTTTTCAGTATTAATATCCATTCGACCGCATCCCTCCATCAGTTCTAAGTATGATTGTTACAGAGTGGTTTAATCAAGGCCACAACATACAAATGACCAATGCAACATGTGTTATAAAACGGGTGAATTCTATTGAACTTTTTTTTCTGACTGGTTCAATTGAACCAGTTTTACTTTAATACAAACTACTATTTACAAGAAATATGCATGAAATTATATTGCTGATAAGCTAGGGAAAACAAGTACAAAATTAAATTGGTAAACAAAATAATAACAGGTAATTTTCTTCATCATTTGAGTTACTTGTACAATTATTACCGGTAATTTTTAAAAACATTTTTGTCATTTCTGTTGCTATTTTACACAATCTACACACAAACTGTACACATTGATTAGGAATTGATATAATGACTATACTTCTATTCAACAAATCAATTCAAACTTCAAATGGTCTGTGCAGAGGGAGTCCTGTTCTCTTGAACTAATGCATCCAAGTGTTTCTCGCACTTACATGACGATTGATAATGGCATTATATGTAACACTTGCAAAAGTAAATATAGCTGAAGAGAAGTATAGCATTTTATTATGTTATTGATTTATTTAGCTTATTTAAATCTTATTTTCCGGGCAATCAAATCTGTGCCCATCTGGTCCAATACACTAAATTAAACACAATTAATTAAGCTAACATAACAGATATATTCACAAATGAAACTGGCAGGATATTTATGTTTAAGCAATGGGTACACTGAATGCAAAATAATAACTTTTGCATGTCATCACAAGTTAATAATTAAAGTTATTATTTGGGGATACTTATAAAGGGTGTTTTTTTTTTCGTATAAGCGAGTTCGCTTTTTCATGTAAATAATAATGCATTCCTGGGAATGCACTGGAGCATATTTATACTGTACCACTTTTTGCCTCCATTGAAACAAAATTGTTGCAAATTTTCAATTTTTCTTGTATAGTCTGTCAATTTTATTGATTATTATTTATACGAACTGCAAAAGCTTATCAAAAGGTAGTGTTTGTGACTGTAAACGGTACAATTGAAGGAAAAATAGCAAATTTACTTATTCGGTTCATTTCATAGAATGAAATCACTTGGATGTCTGCCGTTTTTTAACCGTTTTTGTTCAAAAATGTTAACTTGTTTGACTATCAGAGCCCAGACTGATGATATGGACCAGTGACTCGGACATATGGGTTTGTCATGGCTAAATGCAAAGAAAATGGGCAAAACAGACAGTGGTGTAGCCAGTGTTTTTATATTGGGGTGCAACACTAAAGGCATGTTCACACATAATAGTCACGACTAGTCGTGCAGCTCTAGAGCAAGACAATTTAGCAGAGCGTTCACACAGGACACGACTTGCACGTTAAAACTATAGTGGCGCATCACTTTTGGTCAAGAGCGAGACACTTACTATAATTACGTTCACACTGGGAATTAGCTCGTGAGCGAAAATATTGTCATGACTAAATACTTCTGTGAACACGCCCTAAGTAAATTTACTGACAAAGGCAAACCTGACAACAGTGCTACATAAAATTCTACCGACAGAGTTATCCTGCTGACAGACTAAATATTGCAGTGCACTTCTGCACTTAACCAAGGCTATGCCACAGTAAACAAACATTGGATATCACAGTAAACAAACATTGGATATCACAAGAAAGTCATCATTAAATCGTAACAGAAATCAAAGTAATAGACTTATACTGCACTTCCAGGAACTGATGCAATTTTCCAATATGTATTATATACCTCATATATATAGATTCCTGTCCTCTAATTGGTTAAAAGTGAGGGCATGGATTTTACTAGGCCCGGGGCATATTTTTCACTAGGCCCGCTCAATACATTTTGCGCAAAATACGGCGCGGTCAGCATTGAAAAGAGAAATATCGTAAATCATAGTATCGGTTCTTTTAACCAACCAGATGACGAAAATCTATATATTCGGTATATAAAACGAATATTGACTGCTTTTTGTTCGGGGCACGGTTAAAATTATTTCCCCTCGGTGATCTCAAAACCAATAATATGCCCTCAGCTTCACTTCGGGCATATTCATGGTTTTGAGATCACCTCGGGGAAATAATTTAAACCATGCCCCTCAAAGCAGTCAATATTTGTATACTGTGCCTGAAAATCAGATTTGCCATTGTTTTGTTTCTCTTGATATTCATATATCAAGTGAAGTTTTGAAAAAGATCTTAAAATTAGTAAAAGTAAATAGAACTATCATTAAATAAAAATGGGCATGCATGACAAGATACAAATAAATATGCCAATTAATACAGAAATAATACAATATTGATTACATATTTTGGTACAAACTACAACTTATGATTGAATATGTAACGTAACTTGTTTTGACAAACCTGGTTGAATATAGCTATGGAAACGTTGAATAGCACAAATCTAAGTTTGAACAAAATAAACAACACTGAAAACCATTTGAGCATGATTCTCTAGTAGACTGTTGCAGGTTCAAGCTACTTACATTTTCAAAGAGAAGAAAGTTTAAATTTCAATCTAAACATTCAAATAGCTACATGCATGTTTCTGATCAAGACTGATTCAGTCTCGCAGAAATAAAAGTACAGGATGTTTGAAGTTTAAACTTTCTTGATATCAGTTCAACTAAATATATTAGTTAAGTCAAGTCACTTAGACACACCCAGAGCATGACATAAACATATTATTTTGAAAACAAGCTCCCTGTAAACCATGTCCAGAATAAACAAACAAGTGAGCTATGTTGCCTGTGCAAATGTGCGATTCAAAATTTAAACACCTAAATCACCACAAGGCTCATGCATGGCAATTGTGATGACTGACTCATCAATTTTTCCCTGTGGCGATCGTGGTAACCAACCAAACCACATGGTCCAGGGTACAACATCACATTGATGAGTAAACACACATTGATGAGTAAATTCTCTAGCAAAATGGAAGGTTGTATTAAAAGTAGACCTTAATGTAAAGTATCAAACATTTAACTAGCACCATAACGTGCTATTGAAAATAATATGTGCTACTTGAATGAATTTTGACATATTAGTAATATTTAAAACCATAACAGATTAAGTAAACTTACAAGAATTCACAGGTATGAAACTTTAGTGGATTACAACATTCTTTTCTCACAAAGGCAAGCAATATAGCTAGAATTCAAATCAAATACAAGAAAAATTTACACTTTAGACTATATTACATACATCTCTAACAAAAATCAAGATTTGCTTCATGAATACTGTTTTTTGTATCTTCTATTAAAGCAATCATTTCTTTGCCACCATTAAATAATTATTCCTACAAAACAATTTCTTTTACACTGGAATTCAAGATCAGCGCCTTGTCACTCTGTGGCACCCAACAGGTTCTAATCCAATCATTTTACAGCTGATCTGAATTGTTTGGCACTGCATGTAAGTGCAAAACCATGGACAGCCTTCTAAAATTTTTTCGCTACCAAACATTTTGTCGTGACGTCAAACTATGGGCGGCCATAGGTGTTGTTGGTTTAGACACACCTTTTTGGGTCACACATCGATTTTGAGTTTAGACACCATTATGGGTTTTACATGCCCTTTTGGGTATTTTAGACACCTTTCCATATGTAATAGACACCCTTTTCAATTTTGTAGACACTTTTCTCTTGTTGACACCTTTTTTGACATGTATGGCAGCCAATAGTTTGCCGTCAAGGCCAACTATGGTTTGGCCCTAACTGCAGTTCAATTTCTTGACATAAATCAATTTCAATATGAGATAAACTCATTGTGGATATCACTTTCAGACAAAACATTTTTCCACAAATATATAATTTTTAAACCATGTTATAAACTAGTATTTAAATTTACAAAAATAATTTTTGCATTCACAAGTTTGCTTGGCATTGCCAAATAATATTGCTTAAATTTACAATCCTATGACAGCAGAAAATGGTTATACACTGCAGAAAAAAGTATACCAACAAAGCTTCCCTGATATACGTATTAATCATTTTTGCTTATAATACCTCATCTTTAACTTTTCAAAATACTTATAAACAAGAACCTCTTTCCTGCGGCCGATTCCACCAACATTTAGCGCCGATCACCAACCCACGTAATAATCGCCAACTCCGGAAGTAATCGCTAAATTGTTAAAAACACTTGCTATTTAGCGATCTTTTTTGGAGTAAGCGATCAAAACGGGGTTATCGACCATCGCTAAACGTTAGTGAAATTGGCCACTGGTCTCAAATAGATATGATTTTAATTGGATCTCTACCATCAGTATTAGTAAACCACAACATTTTTACAACATTCTTTGGTACAAAACTAGTTGTTTCTTTATCAAAACATAGCACATTAGTCCTTTTCATGAGCAATTTTGTCACATTTTGTGACCTCAACAATTTGAATACATGATGTATATATATATATAAGCTCATTAACCACCATTCCTCATTATGCTTTGTCAGTCACTATACTTTGATCAACACTAAACGTGCAAGCCTAATCACATGGTGAATGGATAGGGGAAAGCATGTGCATAGAACACATTGGCTTAGCCAGTGTGTGGGGGGGGGGTGCGGGGTGTGGAAGGGGCTCATGCACCCCAGGGGTCTACATCAAAAAAAAAATGGGAAAAAGAATGACAAAAATAATAGGAAAAAAAAAAAAAAAAGGGGCAGTAGTCCTAATTACTGCTAATAATACACAGGATAATACATCTAGCGACCCGTCTGATATAGGCAGGTGCTAGCGGCCCCTTGGATCCGTCGCTGTTTTGGACTAGGATTTATTGCGATCCTGGAATGGAATACCGAACACTACAGTCAATGCAGTGTGATACATCTATATGATCTATGACACAAATGAGTGGGGTTTTCTTTGCTCATGGAAAAAGAAAAGCCTCACAATTTTTGCCTTTTTAGTGATGATCAAAGTATGTAATGCCTGTATTTACAATTGTGAAATGGACACATTTTTAAGACCCTAAAAGACAAGTGTCTTAATTGAAACAAACAAAAATATGCACAGTGAAATTTGAATTTGGTTGATAGCTTTGAAAATTTATTTTCAGATAACATAACATAATTTAAAAAAACAAATTGACCACTTACAGCCTTTACTACCGGCCCTTTTGGCATTCATCACAAATATAAACTGTTCTGGTCAGTTTTTCCAATATTGTTTTGACTTTAAATGGTATTTCATGAGTTGTACACTTTGCAACCCTGCTCAGAGAAGATTCTAATTAATCCAAAAAGCCTTTCACATTGAAGTAGCTTGGTATGATTTAAATCAATTCGATCAAAATTAAGTTTTCAATGTCATATGAAAGATGACCACAAAAGAGGTTTAAGTTTCAAATTTTAGGTCAATTGGTCAAACGATTTTGATTTTATGCGCAATTTTGTACTTCAGAGCCGCCTATACGTTACATATAAAGTAATTATGGTTACCATAATTAGACACATTTTCATGCATATCTCAAAAACGGTACATAACTGAGCTGTGAAATTTTACATGGGCTAAGAGAAAAATATAACCAATATTTTGGTACCAAAATCTAAAAAAAGTTTGAAAAAAAGTAATCGGACCATGCTCCTTTAACAAGAACTATACAAGTTCCCAAGATCAAATGGTAAAGGTCAAACCTCAGTAATCCAAAGTTTCCAGGTTTATTCCCGGACATGTGTATTTTTTCATTCTCACTTATATCAATGGCAAAGGTGTGAAAATTTAACAATTATAATTCCTGTCATACCAGTCTTCTTTCATGTTGCTTTGTGGGATCGACTCTGAATCTTCTCTGACCCTAGCTGTCCAACTTAGTTTTTATTTTTAAAGACATTAATTAATACTTGAAATATGAGATTCTTTAGAAACTTGGCAAGCAAAAATTCAAGAGATTTTTAGTATAGTAGATATAAATACACGACCTTGATAAATCTCATTAAATGTCTCACTTCCTTGTTCTACACTGTACATATATTATTGTCAACTACTCAATAATTGTGTAAACAGCTTCACTTAGGTTTCCTTGTTTGAATGATTTCCACCTGCAGTTTCATTATAATCGTTACAAAATGGATCTCAGGAGGTATTTCATTCATTTTTTCTATTTTACTCATTAAATGCACTTTGCTAGTAAGCAAACTCCAATTGAAATAGCCCTTTCCAGATATAACATGATCTTACATATATGTGATGGCTCACCCCGAAAGGGGGGACTTTTGCAGATGATATGAATTTTGATTTTATCATTTCATCTGTTACAGCATTTTTTAAGCTTTAAAATGACATCTTACTTGTTGAAATTTACCAAGGCGATCAAATTTTACCACTGAAAATCTGCTGGAAATTCTTATTATTGTCTCTATTTTTCGCTGCCTATTTTCATCAGTTTCTCTCTAAAAGTGTTCTCTCGCAAAGTCTCCCTTTGCGGGGTGAGTCATCATATATATGAACTGACACCTCATTAAAAAAACATGTGGAACTTCTGTCTGGGCAACACTGGATTCCTTAGATTCCTGAAAAAAATTAGTAAAACAAACCCCAGTGCATCAGCTCTATGTACTTCCGCGTACACATGCTTGTTCGTAGGAATAGGAAAGTACCCCCATTTCGTGTTTTCTCATGAAAAAATGACCCCTTTTGAGTTTTCATGCAAATTCACAATTTGTTTTTTTCAGGAGGGTGGAGGGGTTAAAATACCTTGCACTTTCACAAAAAACAATTGCGAAGCTGGTCCTCTAGAACACCCTTTTTTTTTGTGATCCTACGAACAAGCATGTGTAACTGGCAGTATAAGAGATCTGACGCACTGGGACGTAAACATCTTCAATTTCAAACATTCCACTTCATACAAGGACCTGCACAAAAGAAAATGATGACCAAAAAATTTAATCACAAGTTTCACAGATCTTGAGAATTCAAATGTATTGATACGTGCACATAGATTCATTTTTTATACCAGGGATTCCCAACTTATTCTCAACACAATGCACCCCATAATGAAGAAAGGTGCCAAATGTAAATTGTTTTTTTGAAGGAATCGATGCACTGTTGATCAAAGCACTACACCCTCACCACTGTCAATTGAAAAGCCATGATTTATACACTCACTCATGTCTCGGTATAATGGATATCCAAGATTTAAAATTTTTTTGTAGTGACAGCAGTGAATTAACATTACTGTAAATGATGTTCAGTATGATCACAACCTTTTATATCAGTTCCATTTCAGATGTTAAGTAAAAACTCAAGTGAATAAATCAAAAAATCCATATACACGTATCAACGCAATGTCAATTTAAGGAATAGTCTAAAAGCAATGTATATATGTGATGACTCACCCCGAAAGGGGGGACTTTGAAGATGATATCAATTTTGATTTTATCATTTCATCTCTTACAGCATTTTCTAAGCTTTAAAATGACACTTTACTTGTTGAAATTGATCAAGGCGATTACATTTTACAAAAGTGAATCTGCTGGAAA
>JXSR01S050646.1:52385-64836 GCA_000969725.1 Ophiothrix spiculata
AGCATGCATAGGTTAAGCAATAGAATCAAAGTATTCTGTTTTCCAATACAGTGTGAATAACAAAATAACATTTAATATCTTTACATGGTAAAACTATATATATTTAATGGCAAAAAAGTGGCACCCCACCACTCTTGGTAAGACTAAGGTGATCAAATTATTCGTCGCCATATACTATGCTAATGATTGTTTCCTTGCGCTATGAAATAGACCAAGTGTATTCTTTAATGTCGCTAATTGACTTTTATGTAAAGTTAAAATTGTAACCTGATTTTCTAAAAGCAAACATTATGAGGATACTTTTGAAATATTTTGACAGTTTCAAGGGTTTCATAAATGTAAATTGTACGTGACTTCCGATTGGTAAAAATTGTTAGTTTTATGTCACATATTTGAATATGGGTATTTTATCCATCATTGTGTTACCAAAGTTACTAAACTCTCTTGAAATTGCTGAAAGCAAGCAAGTTATTCTTAATAAAAGAAGAATGAAACTATTTTGTATGCTACCATTATGTAACCAAAAATAAAGCATATTATTCTATCGGATTTTATTGATAACGGCATTAGTTATATCGCTGAACCTCTGGGGTGTTCCCAGATGGTTCCAATATCTGCAGGAAAAGGATATTTATATCGTATACTCGTACAATATAAACATTTATGTTGTATAAAGCCAAATAAGACACAGACAGTCATTAAACATGTTTATTTAATCAGCTTTAAGTTGGAACTCATTTAAAAAAGTCATAAATGACTTTTCTTAAATAAGTTTAAGTTGGTGCTCATTTAAGAAAAGTCATAACGGCGTGTTAGTTTACTTAATCTTATCTACTCAAAGTGTTTGTCTCGTTTGCCTCCAACGACGGGGTACTACATGTATTTATGTAGCGTCTTTATACAAATACACATTTCTTTGGCCTTTTTTTCAACAACCAGATGCTCAAATGCCATTATCACCACTAGATTTTGCATACTTATACTATTTCAATGTTTGTCATACTATGACAAAAATTGTGATAGTTTGCATAGTAGTGTCACTAAAATATATTTTCATTTTGACTTTTGATTTGAAATACCCCGTTATGATATTCCTGAAGAACAATAGCCTTTATGACAACCTATCCTTGTGGCCTAGCTGTATAAGTCCCCGACACTTAATCATAGGGCATTGAGCGACGTGGGTTCGAATCCGGTGGGCCGCGGAAGGTAACAGACTCACTGGGTAGGAGGTGTGGCGATCCCCTCAGTGCTGGAAGGATAAGAGATTCGCGGAAAGGAGGTGTGGCGATCCCCTCACCGCACAAAGTGGAGTCTGACCCATTGACTTCAAAAGAGAGATGGGCACTCCCACGGGGGCACTCTGATCTGTGTAAACACAGGCTAGGCTGTGTCCTTTAACTTTACCTTCAGTGCTGGGAAGGTAACAGACTAGCGGGGAGAGAGGTGTGGCGATCCTCTCACCGCAAAGTAGAGTATGACAAATTGGCTTCGAAAGATATACTATATGGGCACTCCGACCCGTGTAAACAAAGGCCGTATCCTTTACCGTTACCTTTACCTTGCTTGTATTTTATCAAACATATTATAACCTCTGTAATATCCAAATATTGCTGAAGGTATATATATATTTTTATATATTTTAATTCACAACTACAGGCAGACCGAGCATCGCTTAGTCTTAGTAATGTAGCTGGTGTGTTCTATATCCTTGTGAGTGGTCTGGCAGTTGCAATGGTAATAGCTGTCTTAGAATTCTACTGGAAATCAAGAGCTTTATCAAGAAAACAAAAAGTAAGTTGTCTATTAACAAAACGCTTTAACCGGCAGATGGAACTTTAATTAAAGGCTTAAGATTTGGGTTTCGGAGTTGTATTTCCCATGGTTGTATTTATAACGGGTCAGTTATGATCTCTATGTTTTCTGCCTTAACGCAATAAGACATTTGTTGTTTGTGAAGATTTGGTGAAGGCAGGCTTGTAAGTTACTTTCCGCAACATAAGAACAGATATGCCAAGTGTTGAAATTAAGTAAATTATTATCATGCATATTTCACCTGCACGTGCAATCCAAGAACTCAGTCAATGTGTTCATCAATCAGATCTATGTGTTCCTCGATTACCATTTGGGACGAAATATGATTCCTGCCTTTCAAGTAAGCTACGAGATTAACGTGCTAATAACATGCAATCAATATCAACAGGTACATTGTAAGAGTAGTAGACAGAGGGGAATCAATACTACAAGAAATGTCATGTTCCTTTTCCTAAATGTTGCACATTATTTGCTTGAAGCAAGTTTTAACCTTTGAATAAGATTTTGATCTTGAGTTTTCGTTTGTTTCAATCATGATGTCTCAAGTTAAGATGACGTCATTCTGAACGAGAGTTTATCCATTTTCAAATATTGCAGATCAGATTAAATGAACAGGTCTGGCGTGTTGTCTTAGGGGAAAGTATGGTTTCTGCAACTTTGCTTTTCATTTAAAGAAAAACACTTATTGTAAATAACTCTGAGAGGCTTAATTGTGAATAGATACTGCTTGAAACGCCTTTACAAATACGATTTCAAGGTACCGAATGCCCCCAAAATGTGCACATGTTCATTTTGTACATATTCTTCGTTTTGTACATCTTGCAACATAATATACAATGTACAAACAATATAAGAGCTGTGTTGTATTTCTTTCATTTTAAATTTTGTGATTTGATAATTGTCTAAGAAGTTCAACAATGTAAAATGAATTAAAATGACAAAATTGGGTCATCGAATTAATAATTGTTTGTTCTTTTTTAAAAGATCGAAGAATAGTATCACCTCTTATATTAATAGAACTTGGTCAGATTGCTTCAGCATCAATCTTTTTAAAATATGTGTATCAATTATTTCTCATATTTTTGTCATAATCTATGTAAAATATTATAGACAAAACATGTTTTATTTTAGAAATATAAGTTTAAGAAAACGTATGGGGTTACCATAAACAACCCCCGTTAAACCAAGTACTTATCTTGTACATCTAATCATTTTAAGCACAAATGGCTACCAATTAAAACAATTGCTAATAAAGAAAATAACAATTCTGACATGTCCTCGATCCTCTAAGCTTAAGTTTCGTTTTGATTTTTCAAAATGGCGACTTAAATCCAATAGGTTGCAACCGCACCTACGAACCAACTTTGGATACCTACTATTTTTTCATACAAATGACCGATGATGTAAAAGAGAATATGTAAATGATTTTGGTTGGTGCCTTTTGTGCTTTTAAGGCAAAACGGAGAGAACAACTCGAGGGGATGCAAAAACCCTCTCCCGGCTTAGAAAATGGTTAATTGAGAATGAATTGCTCTGAGAAATGTCTGAAAACTCATTTATTTTCCATGTAATTTTGTTTTTTGCTCTTTGTAAATAGTTTTTGCTTTGTCAATTTCAGCGCTACGATCTTTATGTAGCAGCGCTATATAAATACTTGTTATGTATGTATGTATGTATGTACGCGAGGCGTACTAGCTGAGCCGTCCAGCTACTGGGGTTGGCTCATAGACCTTCGATGGTTGGCTAGTGGATTTTGCTCTTAGATAATGGTTCAGTCAGAACTAAAAAAAAATTTGGATAACTTTAATTGAAATTTGTAACTCAAAACACACCCCTTTCGCAATTTGCATTATTTTAAATGAATAACCTATGTAAGTAAACACTTTATTGATCAAGTGATACTAGTAGTATATTTTTATACAGTGATACTGAGATCAAACACATAAATATACCTTAACCTCTATGCTAACATATTCAAGAGGCTTGATCTGCAAACAAACATCTAATAGTATACATGAAATTCATTGTGAAAAGACATCAAAAGATTACAAATGCAGCTACTTGTCATTAATGATACATCGGAAGAGGCAATCTGAATATGCTATATGTATTTAACTAATACACGATTTGTGGATAAAGTGTTATAGTATTGTATTTATTTACATGCACATATGTAATTTTAGTCTTTCTCTGATTGCTTCTTTCCTTTCTATTTTTGGTTGTTTATTTAATCGAACCCCTCTTTGTCTTTGCTTTTGTTTCAACGTTTTATGTTTTTACTTTCTTGTTCAAAAGATTCATGGAACAGAGGTAACATGAGTTTGCTGAAGTTTGGCCCGGTGTTCTACGACATTTAATTCTCAAAATTGTTACATAAGTCATAAGCTAAAAGTATATTATATTTCATTTACATTTATTAGATGGTTGCAATATTTTGCACTGCAAAACAAAACATGTTATTTGAAGGATAGAACAAAACAGAATATCGCAGTATGTTATCTACTATCCTCCATTAGCACCAATTTCATACCGTATATCCTTATATTTGAGCGCTGCAAAACAAAACATATTAAGCAGCTATCTGCCTGCCAGACCTTTTCTGCAGAGGGAGTCGAAACTTGGGTACTTTTTTATCATTTAAAATACAAAATTCATTTGTTTAAATTACTACAATGAATGTTGATTATTTCCAAGTATTTCGATAATAAGTGAAAAAAGTACAAAAAACACCGGAAATAATTATTGTACGCTCGCAATACTGGCATAAAACCAGAGAGAAACTTAGCACTTGTAAAAATGAAGATCAATCAATCAATCAATCAATTAATCAATTTTATTTGTTTCCATCTCAACTCACAAACAATGTTAACAACAAGTGATAATAATATTAATAAATAAGTACAATTGTTCATAAGTTAGATGTTAGTTTGTATTGACATATTTTTAAATTCCTATTGGCTTAATCTAAATCTTAACATATTTCCAAGTAATCTGGTAATGAGAAACAGAAGTACCAAGAACCGGCTAATATAACTATTGCAAACCAACACATAGCCAGAGAAAAACTTCGAGCCGTTAAAATGCATGGCTTCTTTAATTGTGAACAAAATGAAAATATCTTTACTATTAAGGAGAATTGTATTTGACCTTGAATTGGGTGGGTTTTTAGTTGTCATCCTCTTCAGTTTAGCACTGTAGACAGGATGAGTTTTGCTAAGCAAAATTATCCGATACCTAGCTAGACAACTATTATTAATTAATGGTAAAACTAATTAAATGTATCATAAATGACATTTAACCCAATGCAAACCAGTAAGCCGTTGAATGGTTAAAGTATCAAGTACTACGGATTTCATCAAATAATGTTGCAAAGATACTGGAAACAATAGTGTTTTTCTGGCTTTATTTTGCACATACTACGTTTTGTTATATATTTATTTCTTTTATCGATTACGTTTCTGATATATTGCTACATTAGCATGATTAGTTTCCGATTTGTTTCTTCAACACTACTTGGTGAATTTTTACTTTTTTTTTCTTTGTGCATTTTTTGGTCCTTCCTTCTGTTTTTGTCCATTCTTCATTAAATCTGGTTTTTTAGTATTCTTACTATACTCTATATTGTATTCCATTAACAATTATAACAGGTCAGTTTAACTGCAGCAATGAAAGATAAAGTTCGATTATCAGTGACTGGAGACTGCACACCAGTTGCACCTGAACTTGCTCCAATCCTAAAGAAATCGTCCAACTCATATGGAGAACAAACATCCGGGTCTTGTGACAGTGATGTAAGTTTACTGCGAAGTGACGTAAGTGTATTTGCATCGTTTAAAAGAAATCAGATAACTTTGTAAAACATCAAAACTTAATATGATCAACACAATCTAAGCACATTGACGTGGCTTACCACAGAAAAAATTGCTCTTTTTTTTTCTTATTTTTGATATATTATTTATTCATATGTGCTGACCACAATTCTAAAAAAAGGAGGAGTGGAGTTTATTTATTGGGAAAATCTTTTTCAAAATGTTTTACCACTTTTTGCCATTGGTTTGTATGGTAAAATCATAGGAATAAAGACAAAATGACTTACAATTGAAAAAAAAAACCCGGATCTATTCATCTTTTCTGTAAACGTATGTTTCTGGTTTAATGTAGTTCTTTAAAAATGTAATAAAAGTATGGTCAGATAGATATTTTTTTAGATATTAAGCAAGCTTAAGCAAACTTCTAAACAATAACATATACATTATCTGCTGGTTCTTTAACGCACAACTACGCTGCTCTCATGAATTATGCGCGATAGTTCTCCAAATATCGCAGTGCGTGACTTCATGTGCGAGCATAAAAATGATACACGTGTAAGTTCATGTTTATTGAAAACGCAAAACACAGAACGCAGAAAGCCAAGGATAAAACTTTTTTTTCCATTTTGTACCACCCCCTTTCAGATATCATCTCATATTATATTGAACCCCCCTACCCGCTAAGCCAACTTAAAATTATTCATACTTTATTATATAACCACAAACAAGTGTAACAGATCACATTCTAGAGGGGAAAGAAACCACCTCACTTAAGGTACAAATGCTTTGGAAATGTTATTTACTGCTTCTCGACAGAGATCTTTGGCAATGGCTCCCTTTTGTTTTTAATTCAAAAGAACAATTAAGATAAAGTTAAGAAAGGAAAAGGGAAGGTGAAGGTTAATGAAAAAGAAAGTGATTGCATATATTGTTTTCATATTGGTAAAACTCGTGGTTCTGGACGTCCATAAAAAATGAGAAAATGTTCTTACAACTTCATTTGGTTTATTACATAGAGCATCAAGCAAAGAATTATCCATTTAAATAATGAAATGAAATGAATATGTTGCTCATGGGAAACAAAGATACAGTTTTATCGTTAAATAACATTTTATAACTATTTTTGGCAACCCCGGAAATCTAGGGCTTAATATACTAATGTTTTGTAATGCCTGGTGTAATTTATATGCAGTATCTTAAGTTGTGTTTCTGTATTTTTGTACCCTTACTCTCAAAGGAAAAGATGGTTTTGGTAAGTGTGTTTCTTATTTTTTGCTCTCATGATCCATTCAAATAATACTCTTACATTACATGAACTGGTTTAAAGTAGCTGCATGAATTTTCTGTTTTCATCTATATATTTTGTGTTTTAATGAAAGAAATAAAACTGCTGATCACAACGGTTTAAAAACAATAGAAAACAGATTAGCGTGTTCTAAATATGTTTTAATATAAAAAGTAATAAACCGTACTGAGTATATTGGGAGTAAAAAAAAAAGAGATTTAAATATGTTTTAATAGATTTTTTTAATGGGATAATGAAGCTCTAAAACTTTTAAGAACACTTTTATTTAAGGTAGAAAAGGGTTTCAAAAAATAAATATGGTAGTGCGGGATTTTAGATAAATACAAAATCCTTGGTTACGTGATGTAAAACTTTATCATTATATGTAACACACATGAAACATTATCTAACTCTTTGCAGAAATCACATCTTATCAGGCTTTGACATAAACAGGCTCTTTTAGAGAAGACTAAAATCACAATCACTAATCTCGTAAGCTGGTTGTTAACAGCTAGAGCATAATTCTGGAAGTTTATGAAAATGAATTTATAAATTACTATTGTTTAGGGTAAATGAGTTTACATTTTAACGCTATTAAGAGAAACGTTTACAAGGTTTAGTTTTTAATTCTTCTATTATTTATTAACATTTCATTTTATGCCTTATACACTCACTCTCCCTTTTGCTTGTTTGCTTCACACGCTCACAATATGGTAGGCTTTTACAACTAACCCTGTGTATGTCCCAAGAAGAGACTCGCCTGCCCCTATACCTTACACCGGTGAAAGGATGCTGCCTTTAAATGAGGTGATTTTCTTGCATGTGATATCTTATCTGCTCTTGTTTATATTGACTTATTCTTTTAATAAATTGCTAAAAATTAACAAAAAAATACGGTTATTACACCTTATTAATATTCATGATCTAATCATGCCAATCATTGTTCAGTTATAAGATACTTTCTAATCCATTTACGAATATCATGATTCGTCGCAGTTAGATGCAAAATATAAATACTACATGGTTATATCATAGAAACAGACAATTTGGCACTGGCTATGAGATTACTATCCATTACCCTACAGGCCTGGATTTTAAGCAGTGCCTCGGAAAAGATCCTACATCGCCTCTAAACTTGTAGTCTTTGTACATGTACGTATATTAAGTTTTTGGTTCCTCTGGTCTAAGCAGGTCTACAATTCCTCAATGTTTGTCATTTTGACAAGATATTTTTAGGTGTTGATTTGATGATTTAACATCTATATTTGTTGTTTCTACTTTTAATAAAATTCTTTTTACTTGAATTTTAGATTTGGTTTTGCACGTAAAAAAATGCAAACTTAAAGCACAGTCTCCAAACAAAAATCACCAGATTTTTAAAGGAATGACAAAGACAATATTGTGCCTTTTTATATTGTAATGTTGATTTAGATTTGAATGTTAGTGGACTGAAATATCACGGCATTGTCATCAAAACCTGTAACTTTCTTTTTAATAATTGTCTGTTATTAACTTTAATTTCAATAACACCTATTAGTTGACACGCCTTAATATGTTAGTTTAACAGTAGCAAATGGGTCGTTCTTTTTTGATTTGTCACATACGCATACGTCACGAAACGTTACATGCTTCTTTACTTGTATTTGAGCATGTTATAGACTTATTGACTCAAAACATTAGGCAATAGATTTTAATTCTGTTTTTTTATTTTAGATTTAACACAGACGCTCAATCAAAGCTACTGGATTAAATCTAAAACACGACAAATAAATGTTTTGTGTAAAGTACCTATTCGTTTCAATATGATCATTTTATCATTCTTAAAATTTTGCAATTATTGAAGAAAATTATTCCATATTTAGGTTCAAGAAAGCCGCATGTAACGTTTTATGGCGTGTGTGACCACCAAAAAGAGTGACCCAAATACCAACTGTCGTCTCTTTACTTTACCTTATGCATGTTTTTATGCTATGATGCAAAGATTTATATCGAAAGATCTTTTAAATAGCGTGCAATATTGAATTTTTGACTTACATTTTTTGCATTTTATCTCTTGCAATATTGAAGAACAAGGAGATACCATTGATTCATAAATAAATCAGACCGCTTACCTACTAGTACTAACAGCCAAAAAGCAAAACAGAATTCATTAATTTAACATTACAAATAGAACCACTTCAAGAACATCAACATAAATTATTTTTAAAACCAATAATATTGCTTTGATCATGTTTATTTGCGATGAGCATTATAAAAACACTGTAAAATAAAGGTAATACTGTACTTAAAACAGCATTTTTTTGTAATATATTGCAAGATATATTGTAACATCCATTGTTGGGAAAGCGTCTTGTGATTTGTCAATATTGATGTAATACAGGGTGAGTCAAAATAAAGTGTAATCTAATCAGTGATTTTATATAACAAGTTCCTTTTATTCTTTTATTGCGTTGAAATCGGACAAAGCATTCTAAAGTTATAGTCATTTGAGTGGAGGTGCCCAATTTTAACAACGAACAAACTACGCTGTTTAGTTTACGTGCGTATTAAGGCTGTTGTCTCTTTCAATTGTTATGATATGAACACCTATGGAAATAAAATAACAAGAAAACAATAGGCTGTTGAATGTGGACTGTGAAACATTGGGTAATGGGTTGACTCTTGAGGTAATGACGTTCAGATCTCTCAAAAAGCTCTTCTAATTCTTTTGTTGTTTTGTTGAATCATCTGGATCAGGATCTTCCAGAGCCTTCTTGGTTTCTGTTACTAAGATTTGCGTGGTCTTCAATTTATAAACAATATTTTAAACAGCTTGAGATGATGGCACCTGGTTGGCATCCGTAAACTACAGACCCCGCTACAGACAAAACAGACGATAATCAACAACCGGACCATGAGTCTGATGATACTTAATTGCAACAAAATGCCTGTGTCGGTTGCAACATTGTTGGGCATGATTTATTCTCCTTGCATTGGTTGTTAAGATCGTGTACTTATTGAATGGCCATCAGTACTTTCATCTCCATCATTTAAGCTTCTTCAGTATCTATAAACAATGTGTGCCCGTTAAAATTTTTGAAGGCAGTGTTAAGTTCATCAATGCACAGTCAATAAGATATTACCCACTGCTGTACAGTAAAGAGTTAACGTTGAAGCAAACATGTTCGATATCAAAATTGGGTACCTTTACTTAAACGGCTGTAACTTCTGATTGCATCGGTCAATGTCAACAAACTAAAATGCTAATGAAAGCTGATTAAATTTGCTATTTATCCAATATAATTTAAAATGATAAACATAAACAGATTTCCTGTAAAAAAAATCTTCAGTTGATTACACTTTAATTTGACTCACCCTGTATGTTGATACCAACCATGCTAATATGGTCACTTACATGTAAAAGTCTGTAACAATACGGTATTTGAACTAGCAATTTTGATGAATCCTAATTGCCAATTTATGCTATGATGCAAAGATTTATATCGAAAGATCTTTTAAATAGCGTGCAATATTGAATTTTTGACTTACATTTTTTGCATTTTATCTCTTGCAATATTGAAGAACAAGGAGATACCATTGATTCATAAATAAATCAGACCTCTTACCTACTAGTACTAACAGCCAAAAAGCAAAACAGAATTCATTAATTTAACATTACAAATAGAACCACTTCAAGAACATCAATATGAATTATTTTTAAAACCAATAATATTGCTTTGATCATGTTTATTTGCGATGAGCATTATAAAAACACTGTAAAATAAAGGTAATACTGTACTTAAAACAGCATTTTTTTGTAATATATTGCAAGATATATTGTAACATCCATTGTTGGGAAAGCGTCTTGTGATTTGTCAATATTGATGTAATACAGGGTGAGTCAAAATAAAGTGTAATCTAATCAGTGATTTTATATAACAAGTTCCTTTTATTCTTTTATTGCGTTGAAATCGGACAAAGCATTCTAAAGTTATAGTCATTTGAGTGGAGGTGCCCAATTTTAACAACGAACAAACTACGCTGTTTAGTTTACGTGCGTATTAAGGCTGTTGTCTCTTTCAATTGTTATGATATGAACACCTATGGAAATAAAATAACAAGAAAACAATAGGCTGTTGAATGTGGACTGTGAAACATTGGGTAATGGGTTGACTCTTGAGGTAATGACGTTCAGATCTCTCAAAAAGCTCTTCTAATTCTTTTGTTGTTTTGTTGAATCATCTGGATCAGGATCTTCCAGAGCCTTCTTGGTTTCTGTTACTAAGATTTGCGTGGTCTTCAATTTATAAACAATATTTTAAACAGCTTGAGATGATGGCACCTGGTTGGCATCCGTAAACTACAGACCCCGCTACAGACAAAACAGACGATAATCAACAACCGGACCATGAGTCTGATGATACTTAATTGCAACAAAATGCCTGTGTCGGTTGCAACATTGTTGGGCATGATTTATTCTCCTTGCATTGGTTGTTAAGATCGTGTACTTATTGAATGGCCATCAGTACTTTCATCTCCATCATTTAAGCTTCTTCAGTATCTATAAACAATGTGTGCCCGTTAAAATTTTTGAAGGCAGTGTTAAGTTCATCAATGCACAGTCAATAAGATATTACCCACTGCTGTACAGTAAAGAGTTAACGTTGAAGCAAACATGTTCGATATCAAAATTGGGTACCTTTACTTAAACGGCTGTAACTTCTGATTGCATCGGTCAATGTCAACAAACTAAAATGCTAATGAAAGCTGATTAAATTTGCTATTTATCCAATATAATTTAAAATGATAAACATAAACAGATTTCCTGTAAAAAAAATCTTCAGTTGATTACACTTTAATTTGACTCACCCTGTATGTTGATACCAACCATGCTAATATGGTCACTTACATGTAAAAGTCTGTAACAATACGGTATTTGAACTAGCAATTTTGATGAATCCTAATTGCCAATTTAAAACTGTATTTTTTACTGACTTTTGCTAATAAGCATATCGTATTTTTACAGGTTATTTGTTTAAAGAGTGCGTGGTATAAACAAGAGATATATTTGTAACATACCAATAGGCATGTTACCACAATAAACATAATGGGTGTTAAGATATAAACCATTTTAATTTCAATTCGTACAGCGGTGATTCTTCCAATTTTAATACAATACGAGAAATGACATTTTAATACAGCATTACCCTTATTTTCACAGTTGAATTTGAATGACGAGCAACGTAAAATTTATGATATTTGTAATAGTGTAGAACCTTAAAAAGTACAGGGTATTTTTAGGGGGGAGAGCAATCTTTTAAAAGCAAGTGTCGTTGTCAATCCCCTTCACCTACATATAAACACCTAGAAGCGTTAATTAAGAAATGTAAAGATGAACATTCCATGACAAATACACGGTTGCTCATCATAAAGTCGGAATAAAAATATTTTACCACTTTAGGTCAATTTACGTCACGAAACGTTACATGCTTCTTTACTTGTATTTGAGCATGTTATAGACTTATTGACTCAAAACATTAGGCAATAGATTTTAATTCTGTTT
>JXSR01S050646.1:66095-78986 GCA_000969725.1 Ophiothrix spiculata
TTAAAAGCAAGTGTCGGTGTCAATCCCCTTCACCTACATATAAACACCTAGAAGCGAAAATTAAGAAATGTAAAGATGAACATTCCATGACAAATCATTTTGAAATACACGGTTGCTCATTATAAAGTTGGAATACAAATATTTTACTACTTTCGTATGTAAAGGTCAATTTATGAGGGAAATATCTGGAAACCTATGTTGCTTTTAGTCTGATATGATAGGTAATCTTGTTAGGTGTGAAATGGAATTCCGAATGTGATCAATTTTTCATGTACTGGTAAGGGGACAACGACACAAATGGGTGAAAAACGTGATTTTTAGGTCAAATTTGATTTGATTTGACCACACCTTGGTCAAGGTCACTTCAATACTCAAGTTATGTGGTCATATGGAATATTTTTCTGTAAAAGAGTGATAAGCAGATGATTGAATGTCTCGATCACGCTTAACTGCGACAAGAGAATGCTTGGAAGCAAAGCACAAAATGACTCTTTGACACCACCAGTTTACAAAAAATAGGGTTGTGGTGAATGTGGAGTGGTTTCTGGTGGTATATGACATCTTAAAAACCTCTATATTTGATAGATTATCTTGTTAAATAAAAAAAAGTAGTAAACATATATTTATATTCCAACTTTATGAGCAACCGTGTATTTCTGCCTACACTTTATCTTAACTCTTGATTTAACACTTCAAATTGTTATAATTAGTATGAATTGATTATTGAATAGAACATTAAACTTACAGATTTTACATTTTGTGCATACACTATTATTTTATTGTTGATTTTCAACAACAATCAAACCAATCTGTTAAAAAAAGAACATATACTAGCATTTACAGATTACTATGATATCTTTTGAGCTTCTGGTTGTACTTCGTTCTGGCAACTTTTAAATGGATATTGCGTTGCATTAGCTCCGGTATACTTTGACAATATTACCATGCTATGTGGGTTATATTGGTTAATTTACAAATTTATTTTCTCTTTATTGGTCACTGAATCCCAAAGAGCCTATACTTATGTCAAGAGGGTGTGCATGAATTTCAAGTTCGCCAGGGGAGAAAGATACTATTACATCAGTATCGATCACTTTGTCTTGTGTTACACATAACTTTAAGGTGTGTTTTGCGGTATGTATGAAACTAAATAAAGTGTCAATCATTTTGTACGGAAAAAGAACAGCGCACTTTCCTCTTGCACTGTAGAATTAATTGAAATGTTATCTTTGAACAAACTATTTCTTTGTTGTTATAATATAATACGTAGTGCTTATAACTATCAGCATACCTATTCGATTTTAAATCAAAAATCCCCAGCCTGCTAAAATTGAATCTGCTTTTTACAAAAACATGAATGCGGTAACTAATCTGTTAAAACTTCTCTTTTTTAACAAAACAGACTGGTCAAGTGACGGAAAAACGGCTGACACCACCTGGAGACACGGAGGTCTGATACTAGGGACGTTTTCCTCTTCAATAAGTCATCATTGTCTTATTTTCTTTCGAGTTTTGGTTACAAAGCACGTCTTAAGAAGCTTTTTGATCGAAATTGAATAAAATAGGTGATATTAAGAAAGCTTAAAGCTATCGGTTCCATTATGCAAATGCAACAATGCATAGATATCGCTTGGTGTAGATACATTTAAACAAGAATATTTCTATACTACCTTAAGTAATTTGACCATTTTTACAAAGGAGCTAACATTACTGCTAAGATGTAAAAATCTTCAACTGGGTGCATCAAAAGAAAATCTTTGAAAGCACAACAAATATTCTCTCAAAGCTGATATAGATAATCAACAGAGGGCGTTACAATGAGAGATTTAATTTTCTTCAGAGTAAACAATTGAACCCATTTTTAAACCTCATCGCTCAACTTTATTAAAAATGATTTTTGTTCAATATGATTGTTATGCAAGAATTGTAAAATAGAAAAACTGTCTGTAGAAAAGCTTAAAAGCATTGATTTCTTTGATATAAAATGTAAATACACTTTGGAAATATTACAATTGTTTCTAAAACTTTACTATGTAGCTATTTGTATTAGAAATTACTGTAACTTTATCTTGTGAATATATACGAAGCTCATGTTAATAGATACATACAAATTCCTTTAATGTACAGCTAAGTATGTATAATAGAACTTGTGTTTTTATCAATGAATTTAAAAACCGACTCTCGGGTCAACTGACAAAACAAATGTATAGTGTAGAAATATTCATACACAAAGGCAATATTACTTTATATTTTTTTCTGAAATTATTATTCATTGATTAATTAATTAAAGAAAAATAAAATAAATGAAGTCTCAAATATCCCTCTTAAACAAAATTAACCGGTTAAAATTTGCAAATGTTACTGTCATATACAAGTATGCAGTAACCTGTGTAAAACGAAATAGCATTTTCAGAACGCTAAATGAAGACTAACAATGTCAGACTTCAGGATCCATTACAGCTTAATCTGCGGTTATTGGCGGAAAGTCATTGTTGAGAACAGTATAAATTGGTCAGGTTTAGTGATATAGTATACCCTAAGTTGTTAACACGGCCTTTCCTCCGTATATAAATATTGAACAAAATCATGTAATAAGTAGCAAGTTGAAAAAAATTGTAGGGAGCACATAACACAATAGTTGTAACATGCCTTTACCATGTTTACTCGTTTTAGTTTTATTTCCTTTTCCCAAGGAAACAATTGTCTTAAAGGTTTTCTGTACGAAAATCAGTTTTAGTTTTATTATTTACTGGTGCCAGCTATCTATCACTCTACATCAAACTTTGTAGCCATGTCTTGTGTTGCATTGAGAAATGATTAAACGACTTCTAGCTATAATCTACTTCTAGCTTAAATTAGGGTTTTTTTTAACCTATTTTGACCTTGGACTTGAGTTAAATCTGGTCTACCGATTTTTAGCCTACTTGATTGGCGCATCATCAGACCGAATAGTTGTGTTTCGGCGATTATTATACAAATATTGAATGCCCGAGAGTGCAATAGTACAAAAAATATCATGAGGTCATATTTGGAGTTTTCTATTTCACGAGGCGTAGCCGATTGAAATGGATCAGTCAAAATTTGACCGAATGATATATTTTGTACTATTGCACGTGCATAGGCATTCAATATTTGTTTTATATCACACAGGTTTGTTTCATGCAGTGCAATGGAAAATAATTTTTGCACGGCTCAAATCACTGCAATCATGATATTATATGTGATCATTGACCAGGCCAGGTCAAGCAAATTAAATCCAGTAGATCAGATTAAGCCCAATTTCATATCTTATTATCCGGACGATTGATTTAGGAATTCAAACACACCAGAGAGCTGTTCTTCGCGAATCAACAACGATGCATCCACCAGATCGCGTATTTTAGCTAACCGAGCGTGAATAAAAATACACGGACGCATCGGATACTAAGTACTAGGCTGTTGATTCGCGATGAACAACTCTGAGGCGTGTATGAATACCTCTCAACAACAAGAATCTTCCTGAAAACGTATGAAATAAATTTTAAATGTTTTCAATTTAACAGATAGGCTCATCTGTATAAAAATATTTAGCATAATCTGAAGCAAAGTGCTAGTTTGTGAATGTTTGCTGCTTAGACGTTTTCAATTGTTCCCAAGTACCGGGCTTTTGCACGTACTAAACTACGCCCCAAAACAACTTTCCCCCCTGAAGATGACACCATAATGTTTTTATACCTACATAATAATTTTATATCAGCTATGCAGCCAAAATCTGGTGATAATTCTGCATATTTAGACACCCCATTCACAACAATTGACTGACTATTACTGAAGTTGTGTCCATTTGAAGACAAAAATGACCGGATTCAGAAATGGCACTAAATGGAATCAACCAATTGTATAGACACAGATTCAATTAAGTGTTGTTAAGTAATCTGTGAATGATAACTTTAAGACTTCGATGGGATTAAGATGCTCATTGAAGTGAAACTTTATCTTTGAAAAACCATACATATAGCCAACCATAGGAAAGAAACTTTTTAACCTTCACTATATTGTTTTCCTTTTTATCTTTTGACAAGCAAGATGTTAAAGATCAATTTCAATATCTTTTTGGGCATCATTGAAGCCTTCTGTTCCTTTATTTGTGTGGATCATAGATCACTTTTTTCAGTGGATTTCTGAATAAAAAAAAAAAATCAACAGTAGAGTAAGTCTTGTTTTCTGTCATTATCAAAATCATATTGGTCATGACTGGTTCGAATCATGATATCAAAATTAAACGAAAAGAATGATGGCAAATGTTATGGATGTCAATAAAGGAAACATTAAGACGGATGGGGGTTCATAAGAAGACGGGTACATTGTGGAGAGATTAACGAATCCAAGTGGATATACCAGAGACCGTCGAATAACTGGGAAATCAAGAATAACATCGGAAAATCAAGATGCTTCTATACTCATAAGGCTGAAGGCGTTTATCAGATAAATTTACTTTTCATTTTCCTTATTTCGCATTTTATGTTACCAATAACCACTCCATTATCTCTAATCCCTACTCTTTCTTTGTCCTTTCAAAATGTTAAATCTATATATGGACATGCCTGCAACTTTTTCATTGGCTTAAACTCACTTAAGTGAGTCTGTGTCTATACAATTGGTTGATTCCATTTAGTGCCATTTCTAAATCCTGTCATTTATGTTTTCAAATGGACACAACTTCGATAGTCTAACTAATAGTCGATCAATTGTTGTGAATGAGGTGTCTAAATATGCAGAATTATCACCAGATATTTGCTGCATAGCTGATATAAAAATTATTATCTTGGTTGAAAACATTATGGTGTTATCTTCATGGGGGTAAGTTATTTTGGGGGCGTAGTTTACAATGAGCATTGCACCGACTTATATGTACTGCATAAACCAGTCTGGCATAAACGCACTTCTGTAAACGCTGTGCCGATTTGAATATCAACTGTGGATTCATCACGAATCAACAGCGGTAAGCTCCTGTATTAGGAGTTACAGTGAGTTGTTGAAAACATTCATAAACATTATTCCATATGAAGTACTTAATTCTAAATAGATAACGAGCAAAATTGATGCAAATACTTATCTTTAAAAGAAATTTGAAGGCACAGACATCTTGAAAAGCGTACCTTAACTTTTGGTAACTGGGTAATCGATCACCAAAAGGAAACTTTATCATAGTTTTCACGTAGCAAACAATAACGGGTTATTCCAATCTATTTCGACCCATCGGATCCATCACTAAGTTGAAAAACAATCCTTGTTTTCTAACCATACACATCTGAGCTATCAGAATCATGACGTGTATATCGCTGTACACGCCGTCATTACATATATTGTGGAAATAAGGTTAACCGTTAAGATCGTGCTGTTAGACACTATTTCCAATTAAAACAGTAAACCACTAAATTTAACGTTTGCGTTCTGTTCGAGTGAAATCGCAAGGTACTAACACGTTCATTCATGTACCACACAAATCAATGAGCAAAGCAGTCAAATACGAAATTGGCTCGAAAATAACAAAATCAGGGTCATTATTCTAGATGTTGAATTGAAAAACAGTTGTTTTAGTTAGCTTCAGTAAATGTCACTATGTTTGATTACACTATGTTTGACCATGTGTTGAAGTCGAGATGAGATATTTTGATTGTATACAATTTTGATGGTATATAGCTGTTAATGATTAACGGCAATTTAATGACTTCTCATTTGCATATGAATGAAATATAAGGTTTACTGTAGCATCGACATTAAAGCCTTGTTTCGCAACCTCTTTATTTAATTCAATAAAAACGTCCCTAATGTCCTTTCGTGAATATCATAGGATTTTTTTCTTACCCGATGATGCATAATTCCAAGAAGATACTTTTGTGGTTTCTTTAGGTGACATCAGCGTGGAATAGGTAGGTTAGTGCGTAAGATGGCGAATTGAAATGCGCCAAACATATTATCTGGAATTATTAACTGGCGGAGAAAGGTACATTTTGATTTGAAATTTCCAGACACAATGAAGTTTCCATGCATAATCAATGACTGTAAATCTAAAAATGATAATCATGTATTTAACGTGCAAATGACCCATTCTGATTTTGTAGTTGTATCTGTAAGTGAATACCAGTGATAAACCTTTTTTACGCTTGTGAAAATTATTGTTTGGGTTTTGTTAGCAACCTTTTTCAATATATTCAACTATTGTATAAGTTTATAGCGTTTTTGATTGGTGTTTTTGACTTTTGCACAAATGATCACAACATTTTGTAGCTTTCAGCAATTTTCACTTTAATGAGGAAAATGTTTGTAAATAAGAAAAAACTTTTGTGGGTTGTAATAATTGTGAATAAAAACCAAAAGAATGAATCAATTAGCATAATTTTGTCGACTTAATCATTATTTCTCTGTATATAATGTGTATCTTTGCAAATACCTAAATAATTTAACCCTCGTCCACCTAAGCTATCTACTACGTCGTCACCTTAAAGCTCCCCTGTGAAAATGAAATTGGCATGCCAAAAGTTTTATTGATAAAGTTTTTATTGATGATGAAAATCGAATTGCGTAATTATGACGTCACAAAGTACCTCGGGTCAGAAAATGTAGTCGAAATCTGATTTTTGTCAAAAATCGGCAAAAATTAAAAAAATGATGTAAACGTTGTAAATATCAGATTTTCATCGATTTTTTTACTAACCAGTAAAGTAAATGGTAATTCTAACATGTCCTGTAAGTTTGAGTTTCATAACATGCAGATATTTTCATAATAGCGACCACCCCGCCCCATTCCGGCCTACCCAAGGACTTTGACGGCTTATCCTAATAGGCTAGTAAAAATTTTATAAAAAAATGGGTGAAACGAATTGCAAAAGTAACATTATTTGCAGGATAATATTACACATATACGTACAACAACATATCAAAAATCTAGACAAATCTACTTGGTGGAACAGCGATTAATTGTATGAAAGAAAATGCCTGCCAGAACAGGGGTGGAATTTCAAAATTGGTTAAATCATGTTAAAAACTGTTTCAACGTGTTCCTCTTCCCATGATGAAAAAGAAAAAGTACACTTTTACCTATATCTGAAATATTGTTAATGAGTTATATCCAATTATGTTAAAGGTCATATCAGGGGTCACGCAATAGGGCCTACAGAATTCAACTTTATCAGATTTTAATTAAAAATGGTCTAAAAATATTCCTTTTGCAAAATTGTCTACATGCAGTAATAGTTTAAATTGCTTTAGATCAGTGGTTGCTATAGTATCATGAAAAACAAGGTTTATATTTACCATTGCATTGAAACCTGAATCCCTAAGTTTACTTTGATCTGTAACCATAGCAACAGTGCATCTGAGCCAAAATTTGCTTAAAGTTACTTCGTGTGGATAGTTTGCAGGAGAAACAATTTGAGACCATTTAGAAAAAATCCCACGATTTCAAATTGTTGTCTCCCATAGGGCATATTACGTGACCTTCCACGTTTTTTGATACAACTCATTAACCATAATACGGAGATGGGTAAAAGTATTTTATGATTCTTTGTGATGAATGGAACACAATAGAATGGTTTTTAACATGATTTAACCAAGTTTGAAATTTTACCCCCTGTTTTGGCAGCCATTTTGTTTTATGCAAATTGATCGCTGTTCCACTTATTAGATTTTTCTAAATTTTTGATGTTATTGTATAATTATGCTTGTATAATGTTATCCTGTAAATATCAGTACTTTTGCAATTTGTTTGACTTCACCTTGTCATAATCAAAATGACCGCAAAGGATGTAAAACAATTACTTAGATGCCCGAGGTCACTTTGTTTTGCGTTTTGGGGCAATCGCCGACAATCCGTTACTACCGGACATCACACATCACAGTATAGAGTCCAAACGTATGAATAACGTGCAAAGGTTTTACAAACTGAACGTATGCCAAACAGACCACCACTGCATGTATAACGAATTGAACGTATACATAATGGTCAAATCGTATGAATAACGTATTGAATGTTCTTCTAAAGCCTCTGTCACACATCACCATATAGATACCAAACGTATGGATAACGTACAAAGGTTTCACATACCGAACGTATGTCAAACAGACCACCACTGTATGTATAACGAATTGAACGTATACATAACGGACATAACGTATTAAACTTACTTCGAACATATGACGAACAACAATGTATAAACCAAATAAATAGTGGGGTGGGTACGTTAGGTGTACGTTTGGATTTACACAATGATGTGTGACTGAGTCATTAGGTGGACGAAATTTAAGACAACTACTTGTATTATATGCCAATTTCCAAATCTGGAACTTATGTTCATGCAACTTGAGAATTTCTTTGTTTCTTGACTATTTCTCAATAAGTTAACGCATAAGTAGTCAAAGTCTTATACCGTCTTGTTATTGGTCGAGAAAAGATTCATATAAACTCAAAAACATCATTGCATTTACTCAAAAACATTAAGTGAAACAGGTTTACACTTGATTTTATTGATGAGTAATTACCATACCATATTTCTAGTTGACAGTAATAAGTTCGGGTAACTCGAAATTATCAAGTTGTTGAAACTCACATGTTGTTATTGATTAAGCATGTTAAGTAATTAAATTGAAAGGAAAAAGAAATGCAATTTCACCTCTTCTTGAGGAGTGGATTTCTAGTATGATTCCATATTTGTGATGGCTCACCCCGAAAGGGGGGACTTTGCAGATGATATCAATTTTGATTTTATCATTTCATCTGTTGCAGCATTTTCTAAGCTAAAAAATGACACCTTACACTCTAAAACAAGTTGTGTTAAAAAGGGATCATGGTTAACAGGTCGGGTTAAATTTTGCACAATGTTGGGTAAAATTTGACACAATGTTGGGTAAGTGTACTTATTGAAATTGATCAAGGCGATGAAATTTTACAACAGAAAATCTGCTGGGAAATCTTATTATTTTCTTAATTTTTCGAGGCCTATTTTCACCTGTTTCTTGAAAAGTATTTGTGATGACTCACCCCGAAAAGGGGGACTTTGCGACAGAACACTTTTCGAGAAACTGATGAAAATAAAGAAAATAATAAGATTTTCTGTTGTAAAATTTGATCGCCTTGATCAATTTCAACAAGTGGTGTCATTTTAAAGCTTAGAAAATGCTAACATATAAAATGATAAAATCAAAATTGATATAATCTGCAACGTCCCCCCTTTCGGGGTAAGCCATCACATTTACACTTAATGACATATATACAACATTATGCCCCATTATGCATTATTTCAGGAAAGAACTACGACACACAGGAAAGAAAGGGTGATAAAAAGAAACATTTTGAAAATAATGAGTAAAGTGAAGTGAATATATTCTGACTCAATTTCATATTCGATGTTATTGACATATATTACTTTATATTGTTTATTTCAATGTCTGGATTGTGTCCCATCGCATTAAGTGTGGTACAATGAGCAAGGTGTGATTCAGTCCGCAAATTGTGATCCAGAATCACATTACAGAAATGAATATTGACGCTTTGAAAAATGTTTGCGTCGACTATACTTTTTTGGGGGGAATAAAACGGGATTATTTCAGTAAAATCTACTTTCTTTAAAACGGAATTATTAAAGAAAACGGTACTCCGCTAGCATATCATATTGATAGTACATTGAAAACGCAGTTTATATATAACGTATGCTAATAATACCTGACTGGTTATAAATGATAATAAGAACCATGAGAATGGGTAAGGTGAGGTATGTACATGGCCAAATAAGTCGATCTATATGTTTGTTACATAAACCATTATCTGAAATGAATAATTGCTATGCATTGATCATTCACATTAAAGCATGGACAGATTCACATACTTGCAGCGTACAGCTTGTTGTTGTTCATGCTGCCGCCAGCATCCCGACGTATCCTTGGTAGCATCTTCATCACGCTGGTTTATACTTTACTTGTTGATATTTCCTCTTGTTCTCTAGTTCTATATACAACATTTACTAATAAACTCTGAAAAAGTTAACTTACGACAGAGGCCTTGAAGTACCAGTATGACTACTTGACAAAAGTGATTGGTGACATTTTGCCTTTTTGTTTTATAGGAAAATGCAGTTAAAGATTATTAAAAAAGTACTACTTTTTTAAAATTCCAACAGTTTGAAGCCTAACGATGGCTATGTTACCATTGTGTCTTAAGCATTTGATAAACTTAACCCATTAAACAATTGTGATGCTTTCCTAGCGTCTTTACGAAAGGTTTCCAAAACCATCGCCGCGACGTAAGCCTGACATCGTGACATATCGGAGATGGACTAGTGATATGCGTATTAAAAGGGATAACAATGTACTTGACAACTACCAAAACAATTCAGTGTATTAAAATTTCTTAAGATGCACTCCCGAATTTTTTCCGCGTAAAACTTGTCAAGATGTTCTCAAAACCTTGGGCTGATTTAACGCTATGTTCTTACAAACCTTTAAGCGCCCCTGACAAAGTCAAGAAAAGCACAGGGTAAAAAGAAATTTCACAGTTTGCAATCTCTTCAGGGTGATTCCAAAGTAACGGTTGTGACCGAAAAATGGGAAAAATTCACTTTTAAATGGGCACAGAACCTAGCATAAACATTATATCAACGAGTTTGTTGTTGATAATGGTGCTCACTGGTAGGATCAAGACATGCAAGTGTTTGAAGATTAAAATAATTGCCAAAATACTGAATAAAGTTCATGTAACGTTCGGTAACGTTTGTGACCTCGCACGGAAATGGTTTTTTGCTCTAAATGCCTTCAAAGTGAAAATTCTCTGACATGTTAGCGAATTTTTTATTGCGCTTTTCACAGATGATGGGTAACATATTTACAAATAGTTCATAAAAGTGGTAGGAAATTCTATCGTCAGGATTTCTTTTAATGCAATGTCTGGTCTGGTAACGTTTGTGACATTTTGGTGTAACTTTTTGGTAACGTTTGTGACATTTTTTAATTAAAACATGTGCTCATTCATGCACGGATATAGAGAAAATCCAAAATTTCTGATTTGAAAATACTTTTCACGTACCAAGTAACAAACGTATGACTGAAAAAACTGCTCATATGGTCGAATAAAAAAGCTGATTTTTTGCTTGAAATCAAAAAAGGTTTAGTTTTCACTGGAATGAGCCTTCAGCATCATGCCAGATTTTTTTTCTTTATTTTAATGCAAAATGACGTGCATGTTCAAGAGTTTCAAAAGTCCATATTAGCAGGAAATGCCAAATTTGTAAATTTTAGATAACACAATAAGTCTTATATTATATATTTCGGAATCAAGACAAAAAAATTATAAAAAGCTATGGGGAGTTTACTCATTCGATTGAAAAGTCTGTGACCTCCTTGTCCAACCTTATGAAAATGGTTGGCTATGCAATATTAGAGATATTATAAATCAGATGTATAAATAAAAGATTTTGTCTGTATCAAGAACACATAAGTGACTGTTTAAACTTATAGCACCATTAACCAATATATTCAATCACACATTACGACTAGTATTGCTCTCTTTTATCAACATTATTAATTTATTTCCCCAACATCTAAAAGTTACTTATATATATTCAACACTTAAACTGTGTGATATAACTTGCAAAACGGGCAAAAGTGTTTTATGTGTCCCATTAATACTGTCTGAAGGACCGTTAGCCTCTATCCAATTTTGATGATAATGATAAACGACTTAATTAATTTGAATAATTCTATAATCAACTTTACAAACTATAGTCTCTTCAAAAGTCAACAATTTAAGTGATTTTTCTTTTAATTAGAATTTTTGCTTTTATCATCATATCAATAAAAACATATAACTCGAGTTTGATGATGAATTTTACTTGCAGATTTCCTTTTCTGAATAATTTTTAATTGTCAACCATAACCAAGTTATGCCATAATAATGTCAGTTCTGTATAAAACGACTATACAAGTCGGGCCAAATTAAATCTGATCTTTAGATGAGATAATGACAACTTTTATAACCAGCATGAATATGTCATGGATATTTTAACAACAAACAATGTCGTTTTAGTAAAAGGATATGTCAATACAAACACTGACAAAGCAGAAATAAAGCTCAATACCAATTTGAAGTGAGATATACAAAACCAATTTATATTTTTTCTTGACTCATGCTGATACAATAAGGAAATAATTAAAACCGTTAGAAAGGTTATTTTATCGACAAAATATTGGAATTCAGTGCCAGTATTATACCGTTAATTACAAAAACGGAGATTAATATTTGTCGTAATGATTTTAGGAAGCTCTGAAGTTTGAAAGTTATCACCGGTAGTTGTATGTAGAAACAGCATAGTTTGTTTTATTCTAAAGTCGTTCAAGGTGCACGTTCTCTTGAAAAGAGTGAATTTATTTCTACGATTTACCGTATGGTATAATGCTGGCAGCACGGATTCTGGTAAAATAACGTTTTAAAAATCTGCCCGCCCGCCTGCACTTGCTGAAAAAAAGTTGTGGAGGACAACCAAACAATATATTTTTTTGGCCTTACATGGGAAATAAATGACATAAAAGCGAAACTCACTAAATCTTATGACTTGCAACACCGCAAAAAATACAACCTAGCAGGTCTAGGATAGAACATTAAATCCCTCATCCCTGCTCATCCCTATAATGATCACGAATGAGCTACGGCTCATAAATGGAATTATATCAGGTTTTCAGGTGTAGGCTATAGATGTCTGTGAAAGTTGCATACAAATGCGTGTCAAGACATACCCGGATTAAAAGTGATACAAAAACATTGTTTTTTCTGGCATTGCATTTCATGATTTCTTGTGCACAGGAAAGCGTCAACTATTTAACCATACGAGGAGATTTGTAAATGACATCACACAAGCAAAAAAT
>JXSR01S050651.1:0-16167 GCA_000969725.1 Ophiothrix spiculata
ACTGTTGCTTTTAAAAATGGGGTGTAGTATAATAGTCCCTTCCACCCAATATATAAGTCATTCAGCTTAAAAGCTAAAACCATGCAAGTAACACTCCAACAGAGCAGATCAAGCAACTCTGACACCAAAAACATTATTCTTTCATCTATTTTTAAAAGTAAAACCAGGATAAAATAAACACAGACGTCACTGAAGATGCACAAATACAAAGCTGACTCCACAGTTAACTCATGTTATCTAACATAAGAGAAGACATTGTATATATCCCATCATGCATGGCATCATATTGGAAATTTTGTACAGGAAATCATGTAAGTAGTTAGTGATAAAACATACCTAAAATGCAAGATTACAACAATTAACTTTGATTTATGGGCATTTCATCACTATCTTACTCCAAAGGGTGTTTTAAGTACTTCCCACCATTCAATTCAAACTGTTACTTCCACAGCTTATAAACAACCCACTGATAAACCAACAGCCATAGACTTTACATGTTAAACTGCTGATGGAAAACTTGTTATAGAAAATTCATTACTCAGTCGAAGTGTGAATGAAAAAGACCTTCAGAAAGAGGATAATCACAGCTTGATGTCAGTGTAAACAAATACCACTTCGACACATGTCTTCATTCCCAAAATACAGTTTGAAAAGTAGCAAATTCAAAATATTTGCCTCACAAATGAATGTAGTAGTGGAGTGACCTTGGTCAACATTTATTGGGTTATTCATATGGTTGCTGTGTGTTATGGGAAGAGCTTTAATCATCCTTTGATCTTACTCCTACACAAGCAATCCCATAGAAAGCAATGCACGATGGGATACACATAATGTCCTCTCTTATCTAACATCATTGCCTCCTCTCAGCATGCACATAGCAACTGGCAATATCAAATTTAACCAATCAAAAGGTATGCAAACGGCTTTGATGACGATAACAAACATATCAATTTTACACATCATACATATACACACCATAACAAAAAAGTCACAAAATCCAAAAAAACAAATGATCTAAATGGCTAAATATGAGACATGCTGTAACACAAAGCCTACACAAATTACAACAAAATTATGTTAAGGATGAGAAGCCTGTTTCAAAAAAACTAAATTGCACTGAAACATAATGTGAATGTCAACAAATGTCATAACTATGATTATAAAATACATTTTAAAAAGTACAAACTTCTTAAAATAGGACCTGAAGCATTAAGCCTTGGCTTCAGTTACCCTTAGCACTGCTTCATATAGTGAAAAGTGTACTGATATTAAATCTTTAATAATTTTGAATAAATTTCTATGGCCTAGGAACAATTTGGCAAACAGCCATCTTTTAAAATTTCATACAAAATGGTTAAATAATCATCAGTATGTCATTTTGTGTTGGTCATAGGCGTAATTGTGACAAAACAATGTTCCATGCTGCAACATAGCAATCATAAGTTTAATAGACATCGCCAAACTTTTGGCTGCCTGACGATTAGGGCTATGGTAGCATGAAACTCAATCAAATATTTAAACGAATTAGCTTGAACAGTTGAGTAAAAGACCATTATGTTGTTACATTCATTAGACGTGGGTTTATGTATAGAATATATCTAAATCCAAGACATGTAAACAAGGCACAGCAAGGTATAAAATTTGCATTCTTTACAGGAAAAATTTTCACAATTGTCTGTACTTTTAATCATCTTGGTATTGATGCAAAAAAATGTAATAAAATGATTGCTGGCAGTAAATTTCAGGCAAATATTTTGTAAATGACAATTAATTTTATCAAATTTTCTTTCAAAAGATTAAGAACATATTGCTATTTGCTGTAAACATAAAAATATATACGAAACGTCAACTTTCTAAATTCAGATGCAAATTGCTTTCAACTAAGCTTTGCTTATCTCTATAAGTATGTGAGACACAACAAGGAAAACATTTTCTGTGAACAAAGTCAATCACTGTATAAAGTTAAACTTTAGATGGACTAATTTTAACATATATTTGAATAATCTGAAATTGTTTTAAAAAGAGCAACAAATTGGAATGCATTCAATGGAAAATGACATGCGAGTAACACAGAAAGCCTCGCAAGCAATATATAAAGACAAGAAGCAATGAGTTTAAATATTCTACTTGAAAGTAATAGAAAATGAAGTCTTTATATTAATTATAATTTTCAAAGGTTCTCTTCAGTTGTTACCAATTAATCTATTTTTTATATTGAATATTTAATGAAAATTTGTGGTTCAAAAATATTGAGAGTGATATCAAATTTCTCGTTAACAATACTGGCCCTCGCCTGATGCAAGTCATTAAGACGTGCAATTTGTAGCCATCAAAAGTACAGCACTTGATGACCCAAAATACCCCGAGGCGTGCTCATACTTTTGAAAACTCCAGCAATAACTAGTCTCTGATAATGGTCTTGTGAAATAATCATTCATATTATTTTCATATGCAAAATTAGCAGGACTTTGTAAAAGACTAGTCCGTGGCAGATGTCTCGTAAACCATGCACATATTTGTTAATGGTCTTTAGTTCCACTTTCACAAGAGGGCACTGTTACGATTTACTTTGAGAAATGATGAGAGAAAAGAATCTGTTCTCTTTTCAAATGAGGGCACTACTCAACTGTTTATCTCTACAGACAATGCAAAGTATATACTTTCATCTATCTGGGTTCACATAAGAGTTATATTGATAAAATGTTGCAATTTTTGACAAATAAACACAGATTGCAAAGACTGAATCTGACTTTAATGAAAGATTGTCATCTATAACAGCAACACCACAATTAGTAAGTTATCCACAACACATGCTGATTTATACGCAATCAATTAAATCATTTGTCTTAACTAAGATTTGGACTATAAAAATACTGAGGAATACCATATCTTGTGATCATTTAATCTATAGAAAAACTGGATTTACTGATAGTGTTATGACTGCAACAACATTTGCACTGCAAAGGAATAATGTTCTAAAATTAATGTTGAAACATAGACAAGATAGGAAACACATCACGTAAGGATTAAGATGATTAAATAATCTAAATGCTGTCAGTGTATCAAAACAAATGGAGGTGGCCAAGTGTATTATGTCACTATCATATCCGTTTACAATCTTAGGATGACAATTAACAGGGAAAAAAACAGAAAAAGAGGCACAGATATTATTTAGGTGGCATAGGACACAATTTACTATAGTGATTTAGGGATTAGTGATTTAGGGATAAGGGATTTCTAAACGCAAATTTAGGGATACATTTTACATGTGTTGCAATTGGGTCACAAACTATAAAATATTGAAAATATTTACAAAAACTTTTTTTACTTTGATGGAATAAATTACAAAAGTAATGTCACAAAACTAAACATAATTATAATTTTCTAAATCGTTCTCTTGTTAAAAACACATTTTTTGTACAGTTATTCGTATCCGCTATTACTGAACAAGGCCTTTCCTGGAATTTTGTGGTCATGTGTTGTTGATCATGACCAAATATGGGAGTTTCCATTCATTCAGGGTTCATCATATGGACAAGCTGTATTGTCGGGTCTCGTAAATATTGGCAGTGGCAATGGCTGGACCACCATCCTCTGGATATTACTGTTTGCTACCTAATGGTGGCAGTAACACAATTTGACTAGTGGAGACATTTTGAAAGAATGAATGGGACAAGATTACTTCCTAATTCTACCATTGTGACTGTTGGATGTGGGAGGGATCATCTGAATAATTTGTTTCCATTATTTGCTCTGTTAATACATTGAAGAAAACAACTAATCATTGTGTTCAACCACCTGAGACTGCCGAGACAGTATAAAACAAGCATTGAATACAATAGCCTGAACGTTATTTGATTCACTGCTGGGTTTCACAAGCCAAATTAAGAATCATGTTTTCCTTCACATGTGCACACGCAGAGTTCAACATTATTAAATTTGACAACTCTCTTTGCAGTCCGAAAGACCCTCTTTGCATCTTACTTTTATATACGTATAAAATTATACAAGTAAAACAAAGCTACTAGCAATCTAAGGTACTATAATTGGCTTGGGAAAAAAACTATAAAGGTTATGAATAGTACTTCAATGATACGTTGTAAGCTCTGTGCTTTAGACATTAAAATCTACTCTAAAACAAATCAAATCTGGCCTCTGATTGCGAATATATTTAATTTACTGAACACATAGGCCGGTATTCCAGAAAGTTGTTTAGGTAAACCACGTTTTTACTGAACACCAAGTGCCCAGGAATGATACGCATCATTGCAGCTTTTGAACGAAACAGTTCAATGAGCTATTGACGAGAAATTAGAACCATGGTTTAGCTAAACAACTTTCTGGAATACTAGCCATTGAGACTGTCATCATTGCAAGACGTATTCTTACAATGCACAGTCTTTACCTCGTAAAGTGTAGTACTAGTAGCGCATGTAAAGACTCCCTGCACTAAAACTGGGAAATTAATGTAACTTCCTATATACTGATGGCCAATAACCTTTTTGTCCAGGCAAGGTGCTACTATCATCTTGCCTGATAAAGACTATGTTTTAAAATCATAGGCTATCAGGAAAAAGATTATGACATTAAATGAAACGTTATTACATATCAAAATTTGGTTATACATTGGGGGATTTCAACATCAACACCCATGCAAAAATTCATGCATATATTATGTACAAAGATACACTACTGCTAAAATATAAAACAATTTAACACACTGTCCCATTATGCATAGGGATATTAATGAGATTTGCACAGCATAAAAGCATAGAGGTATTGTAATGTATGGAAGCTAATGGGGCAGCTACATATTTTTTTATTTACATGCTATAGCTGTGTTATACTAGAAAAACATTTAGATTCCAGACTCTACCATTTTGATTTAGTAACAGAGGGCTGAATGTGGGGTTCAGTTCCAGGATATACGTCACAAATGAATAACATTGCATATATTCCACAATCAACATCTGCATGCATTCAATATATCATTTCTATGGCTAAAGTGACAAATAATCATCTTGTTTAGGCTTTTGCTAAGGAAACCCAACTTGGTACTAGGTACCAAGTAATATATGCTAAAGGAAGCTTATCTTCAACAGGGCTCCAAGATTTTATTAAATTCAGTTTTTGAATGCAGGAGGAAGACCGGAGTACCCGGAAAAAACCTGCGGAAGTGAGCATGGACTGAAAACCAAATGCACATTGGTGCAAGGGAACTACCGCGCATGGCTGCGCCAACCCACTAACCCTTTGCATCATTCTCTGTGAGATTCAGAAAAGTTAATAGCAGTGTCTGAAACCTACATTTTCTCTATAATGCTATGTTTATGGCATAACATGAGGTTCAAATTGGGAGGAATTTTGTGTCAAGGCTCTCATCAAATGTAAATGAACTAGGATCTGAATGTACGTGTAAGCTTACTCCTAGTGTAATGCTTTGTCAATTGAATATGCCTGCAGGTAAATTTTGGTAACCACTGGAAAATTGCAGCATGGTTAATGAGAGCTTTGACTAAAGCTAATGATATACTAGCAAGATGAAGCTATACTTTGATCAACACCAAATAGGCGGGCCTCTTCACATCATGAATTGAAATAGATAAGCGTGTGCGTAGCTGAACAGAACACAATAACAAGAGACGCAGCGCGTGTTGTACGTGTTACTCGAGCGACAGTATCTACGGCCTGTGTGTAAGTGGGGTTATGTTTACTTGCGGATGAAGAAAAGCCCCATAATTCCTGCCTATTTAGTGTTGATCAAAGTATAGCATGAGGTTTGACTTTAGAAACTTAGACGCTAAATGCTAGCAAGATAAAATAATTCAAATCTTAAGACTCTTTGTTAACGTCTAGCTAGACGTTAGCTGTGTAGACGTTAGCTGCGTCTTGCTAGCATGTCATGGGCATCAGTGTGGTACAATAAAAGGAAAAGTTACAAACCTTCATGGTGTTGTATTCATTTTCCTCCACACAACCATGGTATATACAATGAATTACACTTACATGCAAACCCTTGAATGGCCATCATACAAATTCACTCATAATATGTGACATGTTCATTTAGATTCTGAGATGATAAGCTTGAAATTAACACTTAGTGATCTTATTGTTAAGAGGGGTTAGGTCATATACCATCACTATTATTGTTTCAAATGTATTGCAGACATGACATGACAATTTAACACAGTTACTATACACATCCAAAAGTTGTGACCTGCAAATTCAGGACATCAACAAATATGTAACACCATTTCTAATCAACAACCAACAGTACTGTGACATTGTGTAGGCCTGCAAAGCATGGTGTACCTGCGTAATGGTTTATTTATAGTCTTGTCGATATGCATCGATCAATGCCCATCGACGTGCAGTCTTTACACGCACTATGCACAGGGAATAGTGCATGCAAAAGACTATGTGTCGACGGGCGTCGTGCGATGCATATCGACAGACTCTGAATGAACCATAAGACACACATGCGGTTGGATTACACAAGGTTCAAAATTTCCAACTCCAATTACCATTTGAAACAATATTCATTGCCAGAAAAGTCTTCACAACATCTACTTGGTGAATGGCAAAATATTGTATAGGGTGAATGGCAAAATAATTAAATAAATCATTTGGTATTTTCCAAAGCAGATCATTCATTTTCACTTTGCTTATTAAAATGAACTGGTATAAATGGATAACCCCTTTTAACATTAAGAAAAATAAAACATACACAATTTACAAATTGTCCTTTCTAAACTTGCATGTACATAATATTATAACCACAAAACATTGACACATCACCATTCTTAGATCATTACCCTGGGTTTGTATAATCCTGATGTTTCTTCTTCGGTCTCGGCCTTGTCGGAGGTGGAGGCGGTGAACGAAGATGTTCCGGGATGATTTCGTGCTTGACATTTTGTTGCACAGTGAATACTGGTTGGATTCCTAGGCAGCTAAAGGACATACAAGATTGTTGGAAGGAGGTGTAGAGGGGTGGAGGGCACAATTCATGCACTAAGTTAAACATGGGTCCAATTTTTACATGTTTATGCCAACTTTTAATACTTAAAGCTTAATCCTGACAAGTAACTTTCCATAATCTGTTTCATAATGCCAAAAAAGATCCTCACTCTTGATGGATAAGCTGCGGGAGAGTTAAACAGCTCTTGTGGGTTTAAATATGAAGCAGAATGGTAAAATTCATATAACAGAACAAGAACTAATAAAGTGTTATTTTTACAATTTTCAAATCTAACATATGTAATTTTCTTAAAACTCCCTTTAAAAGAATAAGTGAACATTTTGGCACAATTTGTAAGTCTTTCAATTGAGAAACAAACGATCTACATATTCAAGTTACCTTTGAGCCCATAGAGGTGTTCATATATACATCGAAATTATGATTTTCTCAAAATGTTAATTATCATCAGGGTAAGATCCAATGCTAAAATCAAACCATTGTGAATATGTCTGTAGTAATAAGCAAGAGCAAATGAAATGAAATAGGTTTGCAGCTCTTAAGTAAAACTGGACACAGGTGAAATATGAATAACCAAGTTGTACACCTACTCTTTTGTAGCTCCAGGATTCTTGGCAAGTGCCATGGCAATGATCGCATTGGGATCCGGTGGTGCTGCCGTCTGGAAGCGTGGCCGCGGATTGGCTACCGGTGCTGGTGGCGCTCTTCAAAAGAAAACTCCAACCAATCAAAACTCAACATATTTCATGCAGGTTGAAGTTTACACAAGGAAATGAGTCACTTGCTTCTGATGTCAAATGCTACATAAGCCATGATCATGTTCTCTGAATGGTACATATTCAGATATTCAAGTGAGACATGACATGAGTTTTGAAATAGGAAGAACCAACTCTCATTCAAAAAAGGTTGGGTTAGTTTGTATCTATTCCGGATGTTTCTTATATTTTTATACAAATGTTAACCAATACAATAATTTGACTAATTTTAGATGATTTTGCAGTATCAAAATATAATCATGTTGAATTTTGATATGAAAAAGTGTGAAAAGTAGTCAGTATTCATTGGACACATGCAGAGAGTTTGTTTGTCTTACAGGGACTTCTAACCATAATTGAAATGTTGTAAGCATTTATTATCAGTAACATGGAACTCATTGACCTTTTGATCTTGATAAAAACACATCTAATTCCAGAGATTAGGATTTTTTCATTTAGTATTATGTACAACTTTAACCCACTTGAGCGCAAGAGCTCTCATTGGTCAATAACATTAGAATGAATTGTCAAGAACCAATCAGAGTCAATGTTGAAAACTTGTGGCATCAAATTTTACACTTCATTGAAGTTTTCATTTAGTCAATCTGATTGGTTTACTACATACAAGGTGATACATTTGACCAATAGAAAATTAGCTCTCATGGAGGTTAGAGGAAATGAATGAATTACATGATGAGCATGAAAACACATCAAGACTGTTTGTGGTACCAAATCTATCCACAAACTTTGCTATCTATAAAAAAAGCTTTCATTTCTGCAAGAAAACACCAGCAAATTAATTAATACATAGCAAGTCTTGGGGATTCAAAAGACTTCATTAAGGTTTTCAATGTTCATCAGAGCGTGTGTATCAATATGTAACCCATGTTTCAAAGATAACTACTTTTCATGAATCAATGTGAAAAACTTGAAATAGTTTTTTTTTTCATAGATATATTGATATTTAGATCTTGGTTCACTATTGTTACACACTCTCTGATTGGCTCAGCAAACAGAAGAGAATTGAATTTGAGAAATGAGAAGACAGCATACATCTCTTCCAGTTTCTAATTTCAAAGACTTATGTTAATAAGCAGCTACATATGATCAAGATTAGTTGTGGAATTCGAATGTTCACGATAGTTGGTGACAATTTCTAGAATTTGAAATGAATGCACCAACAGAAGATAGAGGTCGCAAAAGCCTACTATAAAGTGAATCTTAAATAAATCTGTACCTGAGATTAAAGACCCAGAGTAAATGACTCAAACTTAATACAATACATAAGATTTAAAGTTGGTGAACATGAGCAAAATCTATTCTTTGTATAGAGGCATCCAATTTGGAGAACTGAGCTTCAAGTGGGCATCTCACTACAATGTTGAAAGCACAGTCAGGTCTACCATATAGACGCGTCTATGGTAAGAACAAGTTCTGCTCACAATTACATATTACGAAACCAGTATCATTACACTTTGCAAATAACACAATATTGCCATTTTGTTGTTGTTATTGGAATTTCCTCCTGTATGTAGGAGCACCTCTTCTTTGAAGAGAAGTAATGTTCAAACAAATAGATACACGATATAAACACACATATGATAGTCACACAGTCATTGACGATAGAAATTCTTGTCCCAAACACGACCTTCTATCGACTGTGACTTTTTTAATTGACGTCCAGCTTGTTGAAGCAATTGATTGTAAATGCAGAGCAGGAAACGGTAGATTATCATGGTCATTTGACGATAAAACATAGTGATTTATATTTGAGGGTTACATCCAGCATCATTACAAGTGAGCACTTTTGAAAGAAAAATCGTAATTACAAAATCAAACATCTCTCAAACTTAGCAGCGCTGACCGATGAAATAAGCAAAAATATTTAGTATTCCACTAGAAACAAACTTGCAGCTTTTCATTAGGAAAATAGTTGTAGTTTTCCACTACAGTTAAAACAAAAACTGAAAAAGGACTCTTCACTGAATTCAGAAGCACAAACATACTCCTTTCCACACTTGCACTTTTTCATTCATGACAAATATTTGCAGTCATCCACTACACAAACACTGGTAGTTTCCATTGGCAAACACACTGCAGTTTCCAAAGGGAAAATACTTGCAATCTTCCTCTGGGAAACTTGTAATATTCCACTATGTAAAATCCTTGGTTCTTTCAAGTAAGAAACAGCATTCTATTGTGAAACTTTCCACTGGGACAAAATGTTGGATCTCTCCTTTGGAAACATAGTTGCAGCTCCCCACTGAACACAGATCTTCATTTTTGTCCTATGAACAAGAATTTGGAACTCCTCACTGGGCACAAATGTTTAAATTTCCACAGGGAAAAAACCTGAAGCTTTCTTCTATGCAAAAACTTCCACCTTTTCATTGGGGAAAAATCTGCCTTGACTTTCCACTGGGCAAAGTTTAGTTGCTTTCTTCTTGGCAGAAACTTGCACTGCACAGCTTTCCTGCCCTTTACAATAGCTTTTAGCACAGCAACAATTACAGCTTTCCACTCAATACAGTGCTTGCTATTTTATACATGAAAATGCAAAACTTTAGCTTTCTGCATCAAAAATGTTCTGTGAAAACCATTGAATGTTCAATTTAATCTAGGTATATGAATGGATACAAATAAACCAAAAACTTGTATGGGTAAGTTTTTCTTTATATACAATATGTAAATGAATTCTGTGCAAATTATTTTTTTGGGAAAAAAATTCATCTACAGCAAGCAAGTTGTATAATAGTCATAGATTTACAGGGAAGATACCAGGCTTTGTATACCAGCCCGTGTAATGGAGTCGTCAGCCATGTTGGTCAAATTGGGGTATTCGGGTCCACTCGGTTCCCGCCAAAATCAGCCCCAAATGCCAAGACTTAGCTACGTGTAGAGAAAACCTGCGCAAATAATACTTTACGGGAATAATACCTCAACCTGCACGCAAATCAAGTGTGCGTGTTTCAATATGCGTGCATTATGACAAGGTGTGATGCATCATCGGCAAGCTATCAACAAAAACCCGAATACCCCCAATTTTGTCTCCATGCCGGAATAAAAATTGTGGCGTGCCTTGTATCTCCCCTCTAAATCTATGATACTAGTGCTACCCCTAAATGATTGTATTCATACTTTGCCTCTATGCATTATCTAGTATAGAACAATACAAAAGTTCACAGAAAACTTGTTATAATATAATACGTATATTTACATGAATAAACAAATTTAGGTGAGGTGATTGGTTACGCCCGATAACATAAAATCAATAATTTCACCATTTTGAGGAAGCCCTAACGGTACTTTTAAAAAATTCTTAGGGTTCTGAAACATGAAATTTTTAAAAACTGTACAAACAAGCTTAGTAAACAATTTTACCACAAGCTTAGTAAACAATTTAACCACAAATTTTATCAAATTGTTAGAAAAATTGTCAGATAAACGTATAGATCATCTTCATAATGGCATCATATATCTGCCACATGAATAGTACCATTATATTCACATGCAGGTCATGATAATCACATGAAATTTCCATGATTAAAACATGAAAATCACAAGTAATGCATGTCTATCTTCTGCTTTTGAATATAACAACATTATTTTTAAACATTACAACATAATTTAAAAAGTGATGACCTACATACTTCATAAGATACCAAGTGAAATTGATCTATATCGTAATGCTGTGGAGCAATTTTAATTTGCAAAACTAAATTCCATGCTCACAAAATAATATTGCTTCACACTGAACATTTCCAATATTTCCTGCCATTTTCAAAGTCTCTGCAGTCCTAAATGGTGACAACATTGATGGAGATATTCAAACTTGTCAAGCTTAAAAAAATTGCTGTGTTGTGACTCTTTGTCCATACTTTGAAGTTGTATGTAGTGTGATTTATTCTTGCTCCAATAGGGTAAAGATTATAAACTTATGAGACAAACAACTTGTTTGAGACTTTGAAAGAAGCATTACTGATGACGAAAGTCATGATTTGTGCACCCCACATGATTTCCATTTTGATTGGTTAATATCAATGTCTAGCAATATAAATGTCTAATTAACCAATCATAATGGTTTCCATGCTCAATATCAGATGCCCAAATCAAATCTTTCTGAAATCAGCAACAACATGCCAATTAAAATGCTTGACACAATTAAGATGCATAAAAAGCATCCCTAACTCTATACAAAAAGTCAAGACTCTACTGAGTTTTCTATTGAGCTACTTGAGTTTTGGCTGTTAAAATCACATTGTTTTTGCTACTAACAGCATGGGATGCTTGGTAAGGATTTGCATTTTTTTGTGCCAAACATAGAGCACACAAAATATCGTCAATAGAATACAGTTAAACATATCAGAACTTAACAAAACTAATTAACATAAAATTGATTATGAAAGAATTGCTGTTTTACCCACTGCCACTGAACCGAATGTTATCCCTCGGTCCGGGATGACTCATGGCTGCGCGCTGGTGAGCTGGAATGACCTCGTGATGAACAACGTTATCCACTGCGAATATAGGCACCACGCCCATGATGCTGTGAGGGATACGGAGGACCAAAACCAAGAGAATTGTTAACAACATCAGTTGATCTTATACAACTAGTCATGGTTGTCATACACAAGATTTATATTTCTCATCTACTGAATTCTGTCATCTGATTGTCTAAATGGATAGCCATAAATTACCTATGTCAGCAATCTGAACAGTAGCAAGCCCCGAACAAAATATCCTCATTTGCCATAAATTTATGATTAAGCTTATGCCTATAAGACCTTTAGGGTTAATAATAATCTAGTGTAGGCTATCCCATCCATTTCAAATGGAAATTCTAAGCTACTTCTTAAAATTTTTAAAATGAAAAGTGGCAATATTTACATTAAATTAAACTAACTTATTATTAGTATTATTGATTTCAAATTCTTGCCTCTACGTAGTTTAAAAAAATAATATTCAACAAAAACAACATTATCTATACATATTTCAAGTTAAAATTTACCCATAATGCACCTACTCTTTAGTGATGTGTGGATTCTTGGCTAGTGCCTGTGCAATGATTGCGTTTGGATCCATCTTCGGTTGTGACTGCGGTCTAGGCGGTGGACCTCTTCCATTCGATGTGTAGAAAAGAAAACTTGTAATCTTTGACAAGAATTTATTATGCCAGGCCATTTTGTTGCAAAACTTAGCATTAAATGTTTCTAAGATACCAAATACACATCTGGACTTAACAAGACAAAGACAGCTACTATTACAAATCACTACTACAGCCTGGTCTACAGTATAGTGCACTTTAAGAGGTTTCTTCTAGGAAGCAGTTGCTTGTGACTTGCGAGATAAAAATTTATTTTTATATATGGTAAAAATTCAAAAGTATGTTTGCACCATTTTTTTACACAATTTTTGATGCACATAGTGCGTACGCTTGTTCAATCATGTGCCGCATTGCTGTGTAATATATACATGGGTAATTATGCAAATGTAGATTAAAGTAATCAAATTTTACTTTAAATGTCTCTTCCTTGACATTTTTCTTAACATGGTAACCATAATCATTTATTTCAATATTTTAAAGTACACCAAAAAAAATTAACATATGTAAAAATCAAAAAATCTTATGGAGCATTTGCAATTTAGAAACTCATAAACATTGACCTTTTGAGTTTTCCCTATACTTGTTGTGGTAAATGATGTGAATAGCTGAGAAATATATACTTTTTGAGATGCCGGCCTGTATCCCAACAACATGAGCGAAGACCTAACCTTTTGTTTTAGATTTGTTATCAGCACAAATAAATCTACCAAATACTTCAGTTTTTAAGAAATTTAGGAAACTCTCTTTATCACATGTATAAAACAAATTGTTATCACCTGCTTCTCTGACGAAACCCCTTGACAGAGTTAATATCATGAACTTTAATTAAATAACTAACAAGTAAATAATTGGTTTACTGTCAATACTTTAAATCTGAATTCCACACTACAATCAGTGCTTGATTTTAAGAGTGAGTCATTTAAACTGAGTCAAAGAGAAAATTCAGTCTTTTATCTACTTTTACACACATGTAGGTTTTCAAAACGAAATGTATAATCCAAAATATTGCAATTAAAAGGAATTTACTGACTACCTAAAGCAAATAACATACACATTCTTGAATGCTTTACACAGCACACTAAATATAAATCCTGGAAAAAATGAAATAAGACATGATAAAGATTAAAGTAAGCAATGCATTAAAGAGGTTATGTCCAATTTGTCAACCAATTATGGGTGATAAAACTTAGACATATACATGCCTAAATGTATTCAACTTTCTTTAAGTACTACATGTGAGGAGCCAGAATTCAAAATTTGTGACATAATGCTCCCATACTGCCAGATTAAAAACTTTGTAAATTTCAAAATCGGACTTAGAAAAGATAGACCTCATTAGATTTGAACCCGGACTCATATAGAAAGATGAGTCCACTATAATATGTACTGTAAAAATAATAACATCCTTAGCTGCCTTAACTTACTGGTTAATCATTTTGTCCTGGTCATATTTCTTGACTTTAATCACCCTTGCAGAAAACTTGCACATGACCTCTTTTAAGACACAAAATATATTTCAGCAATATAGCAGCCGACACACAAAATATCATGAAATTATATTGAAATTCATGCAAAACAAACTCTACAAAAGATGACTACACATGTTATATTTTGCAGGGGAATAGCTAGAGTAAATCACCATTTGTACTGTTAGGGTAGACTGGGGAGGGTTGTGCTGTTTGGAATATTGACATGTAATGTTTGCCTCTAAAGTTTATGATGTTGGTCTCCGAAGTTTATGATCAATAAAGTTTGATTCTCTACTAAGGAAGACTTAAACTACTAGGGCAGGTATCTACAACCATTTTCAGTGTCATCAATATTAACAAAGATGAATGACCTACATCGACACTGTCATCAATATATCAAGTCAGTGCCGCAAATTTAGCTTATACAGAATACATCAACTGTTCTGGCTCTGAAATGTAGCATCACCTTTTCCAACATTTTATGACAGTTGTGCAATAAAATAATTACAACAAAATTGAGTAGATTCTAAGACTTTGCAATGGAATAACATGTAGGTCTACTTAACCCAGATTAAACATCAATATATAAAAACTTATGCTGAGACGAGTGAAATAGCAGGGCTACGAATCTCATGTAAATGTTTCTGAAATTTTCAGTAAATGTTGTTGTTTTCAGTTTTGTTGTTCACATATTTGATAAATGATAAGACTTGTTGACAAAGAATGAAAGTGCTTTTGACGACAACATGGCTTGCCATAGCAGCCCTACAAAGTGTTCAGTCAATATTCATCACACACATCCCATGCGCCAGTCCCCGGGGGCCACTCGAGTATAATGTTGCAGGCATAGCGTGACCACGGTTTTTCAAAATACCCCCTAAAGGGTGATTGTTTCTGAAGGCAAAATATACCCTTTCTCACCCATTCACACCCTAAATCAGGAATTTACCGTTACCGTTTTAACACTAGGGTTTGAAAAAGTACCCTATTTCTTGAAAATGAGCTAAAATTGCTGTTTTTGATACCCTAAAAGGTGTCACCTGATACACCCTTTTGTCCTCAAAAACAACCCTAATTCACAGTTTCCTTGGTCAGGCTATGCCTGCAGCATTATAAACACACAAGAGGTTGCTTCTAAATGCGAAGACACCAAACTGCACATAATGACATGTTACTAAAAGTAAATCTCTTTTGTTATTTATGAAATTAACCCTGCATTAGATATAATAGATCATTTCTGAAACAGCCAGAACTGCAATGTCAAATATCTAAAAATCAAAATCAATATATGTCTAGAAATAGCTAGGTAACAAACACAAAATGAAGTATATATGACAATGGATAACAAAAGCAATAACTACACAACAACCTTTAACCACACTGTCATAGCACAAAACCATCAAAATATCAACATTCACTGTAAAACAGAAATGCAAGGCGAAATTGAACTTCTCATTATTAGTTTATTCTTGGTATATGTTGGTACACTATTGTAAATATGATTTAGTTTTTGTCTCTAATGTGTATCAGGATCTACTTCAAAACTCAGCCGGCAGTTGTCTCCCCAAACCAGCAGGCAACCGCCGGATGAGTTTTGAAGCTGCCCGTTACTACCCTGTCTGTATTTTTATATTGTTGAATATCTAGAAGCTAGTATCCATAACTTTATTAACAATACTTCTATTGTTGCTTTCTCCCTTATGTATGCAACAAGTCTTAAAAGACCAAGAAACAGATATAAGTCTGATGATCTAATTATGGGTGAGACTGTATTAATTAAGGTGTCTAGTCCATGGTAGATCTGATTGAAATTTGCTAGTAAAAATCGGCATGAATAATATTTTATCGATTTAGAACCGA
>JXSR01S050652.1:0-13009 GCA_000969725.1 Ophiothrix spiculata
AAGTATGGATATCAAGTCAATAACCGTTAAAATAGCTTGAAATCAAGCAAATTGTGCAAAATCGGGAAAAATACCCGGACAAACTCTAAAAATATAACGAATTCAAATCCTCAAATCTTGTAAAGAAAGTCTGGAATTCCATCATCCTCTATGGGGAGGGCAAAATTTTCTGAATAGCTAAACTTAATGACGAAATCTTTGAGATGGAAACCAGCGGATTTTTTTTTTTTCATATTAAACTATAAATTTCGAACTGTTTTGTTTTAATGGGGGAGAACTATGTTGGGTTATTTAAAAGTATCCGTGCGAATCAAATACTTCTGCCATTATAACTAGATACATCATGCAAGTATTATTGTAGTAACACTTAGGCTCTAAACTTGGTATAAATTGTTGGCATCATTTCAAGTTGCTTTCAGAAGGTGTTAATGTAAACTAGGGTAGAAAAACATCGAGCCATTAGTCGAATAAAGGTTATGATATCATGTTTTAACTTTATTAAGCCAGGTGAATTGCAGGTCATACAAATCAGGTCAGTTTAAAAACACCGATATATTTGATATGGAATCGCATCTTGAGACAACTGACTTCGTGGTAACGAGTTTTAAAAGAGAATTTTCTGATGAGGAAGTCACATACAAGTAGTGCATTGATCTGTAGTGTAGAATGAATAACCCACCATTAGCAAATATCTCTGTCCGTTAAAATATTGCTTTAATACCCTTTGGCTTTGATCTGGGTGTATTGAAGTTGACATAATTCTAATACATCGCTTTCAGAAAGTGTAAATGTAAAATAGGGTAGAAAAACATTGTGTAAAGGTTAAATATCGTGAAAAAAGCTTGATTACGCCAGCTGAAATGCAAAGGCGTACAAATTAGGTCGGTTATTATTTTGAAAACACCGATAGGGTCGCGATATGAAATATTAACTTGAGCCAAATATAATGTGAAGAGCTTAAACGAAAATATCTTATGAAGAAGTCATGTACATGTAAGGTAGTAAATATTTGTCAACCAGCATTTGTTGGAATTGGATACACAATCTCCCCTTCTAGTAATATCAAGCATAATCCTGTAGCAAGAAGTGAAAGAAGTATTCATCTTATTCTCCGTATCTTTTAAAAACATCACGGATTCTCCGCTGTAGATGATAATTATAACGTCCGCATGGTGGGTGATGTTAAAACTGACCTTTACTTCAAAGAATAAATTGGAGTTTCTTAATAACCGTCCAATCTTCCAAAAAGTTCCACACAATGTTTGTCAGAATGGTACATTCAGGCATTCAAGTTAGCTCAAATGGTTAATGGCTCTAGCTTGCGATGTAGAAAATACCGTGTTCGAACATCCCTTAACTTAACACCGATGCTCAATTTCAATAAATATTCTAAAAATCAGTGAAAAGTATATTTCATCCAATTGCCATACAAAATACAGGACGAATTGTACTGAGGTTTATAGGCAGGAGCGGACATCCGGGCGTTTTGTTTACATCCGGGACGTTTGTCCAAATAGCGCGGTGAAAACATTTTCCGACTTCCCATTCAACTCAATGGAGAAAATGCCGGCTCGCGGAAACTTCGATTGATTTTAGCAAATTGTCAAAATATTTCGATTCCAAAATCATATGAGATGTGTGGTATTCAAGTCACAACAAAATGACAAGCAGCTCATCATTTCACAGATTTCCATCTGGCTAAAAAAGAAAGAAAATGAAGGGATGCCTGGCTGAAGTATTGATTGTTTTCACCGCGCACGAAGTCCAGCGTGAGTTATTTTTAGATCATTGTGCTGCGTATACCCTGCGTATGCCCTGCGTATGACGTAGGTCCGCTTTCGCCTATATGCAGATTTTGATATCATTGATATACTTTTGAATTATCATATAGACATTTACTCTACTGTCTTTTACGTTTGAACTTTTACAACACATCTATAAATGCTTATATATGTGGCCTTCCAACTCAAACCAGCAGTAAAACAGGCCTCTTGCCTCATGTCTTCTGAAGAAAAAAAAATTTCTTAAGGTTAAAAAGACACTCAAATAATCAACGAGTGAGGATATGGCTCCTCAAAGACTGATGTTGGGCAAGAAAATACGTCACAAAATGTTTCCTGCATGTTTTCCATATTCTTATATTGGTATTTTCAGCCAATAATTTGCTAGTTATGAAAGTGGGTGGCAATAGTGAAAACCCTAAAATTTAAATTTTCTATGATCGATTAAGTCTGTGTATAGGAAAAATCACTTGAAATGATAACAGTTGTCTACACTGAAAACATTATTTCGTCAAACGTGGTGGAAAAGTCGTCAAACATGGGTTATAAATTAGTCATGCAAGTAAATTTCCCCTTATTCGTCGCTTGACGATATTTGCGGGCGCATGACAAACGAAAACAAATGCAGGACAAAATATTTTTGTAACTGTACGAATTACAAATCTGTGAAGGACGAGTTTGAACGATTGACAAATGTACTTTTCGTTAATTGACAAATGCACATTGTCATGAGCCAAGGTCACGACAAACTAGTGTAGGCATGACAAGCTATGTTGACAAACTTCTTTGAGCATGACTATCCATACCTGAGAGCTGACGAATTTGCATGACGAACGATATCGTATATAACGGGTTCCGTACCTTCAAGAAGTGGCGTGGCGTTTTATTCTCGAGTCGATTGCACATGAGAACAATTTGCGACATCACCTCTTTGGATTCGGATAGAACAACTCTTTAATTCAAGGTTTGGTTTGTGCCTAGCCTATCATCACATTCCGACCAGACCCCATTGGAACAAAACTACTGGACTCAGAATTCCCGTACTCTAAAAGCTTACTCATACTTACTCAATTTTCAGTGTATCGTTTGATGTCCGTCTTGGTAGAATTATGATTGCCAAAATTTTCACAATGTAAAAAATGAGATAATAGGTTTTATCAACTGTTTAAAAAAACATCCTTGGCATGGTAATTCATCTATTGCACAAAATGAAGTTTGCCAATGTACGACTGTTTGGAGCTTAAAAGGCGCATATTTGCTCCTAATCTTAATTATCTTACCTTTGTTTTTAGTGATGAAATATTTGTGTTTGAAATTACAACTTGTGTAACCGTGGGTCTACTAGATCGGTATGAAAGATTATTGTGTTCAATAAAACCGCCTTGTGGTCGACGCATCCTTAAGGTTAGTAAATATTAATTAACATGATTAAGGACATCTATATTACCTTTCTTGTATCAACGTACATGGAAGACAGAAGCAGCTTTTAAAGAAGTTGTTTTGACAACATTTACAAGGTTATTATTCTAAAAGCAAATATATAGTTTTAAACAAAAAAATAGTCCATCTAATCATCCCTTCGAGTATTGTGTCTGGTAAGATATAGGTTTTAATGAAATTGATTTGAAATTGTAGACCCAGTTTATGTCACTTTGGACATAATTTCTACGGACAAAGAGCCTTCGCCGTTTCTGGGCCCAAACTCTGGAACAATTTACCATCAATAATCAGGAACGCTGCTCCAACAATGACTACTAGTCGGTTCAAACGTACTCTCAAGATTCTACTTTTCGAGGACTACTATGAGTGACTGCATATAATTTTGTATATGTAGTTGTAAGAATTTGTATTTATATGAATTGTATAGATTAATCCAATTTAAAGATTCATGTTTCTTATCACCCAAAGCTGAGCGTTTCTCTACGGTTAGTAAATAATGATTAGGATTGGTCAATATCCTAAAGCTCCAAGGTTTCACTATTTACTCTACTTTTGCATGAAATTGTTTGAACTACCGTTGTAAAAATAAATGGCATTAGATAAAACTTAATTCATGGTTGTTTTACTTTCATTAACAAATTATATATTTAAGCTAAAAATGTACTTTATGACCTGACGTTTTGCGAAGTACCTATAATATCACGTGTAGTTATTAATGATAGGCGTGCTTAAGATTAAAACTCATATGTCACTCGTCACGGAAGCATCAATGTTGCAAGTTTCGGGATTTGTTAATTAAATTACTTCACACAAACTTTGAAGACCAATAAATCTATACTGAACCGATAATAGTATATTTCTCCTTGCGTTTGATACCATAACACCTTCAAGTCCAAATAAACACTTAAATGCTTGTATTTTGGTTTCCATTCATATATATTTTGGCAAATGCCTAATACATTGGCCCCTTTGTTTATTTTGAAGGAGTTTGGTCCTCATTTCATTGGATAACGTCATCGTCTCCTTTAGTTGCCGATTCTTGTTGATAATTTGTCCATAAATCTTGTCAAGTTCTCTGACTGCCCCATGTCTTAGTTCGTCTTAGTTCATCTTGTGGTGTCCTCTACATAAAAGCAATTTAGATTTTGGAACAAGATTCCTGAGAGAAGCTGAAATATATCATTTTTGAGTGTTTCTATATTTGACTAGAAACCAGACAACTATTAATACATATAGACCTACACACATATTAATGAGAACCCTGCGTAGATAGATACCCGGCGAAATGTTTTTAGCCTCACCAGAATATTCAAATCATTGGATCAAATTATTAAATTATGGAGAGATTTTCCTAACAATTAAAAAAGGCAGGATTTCCAAGTAAACTGGTTACTCTTAAACTTACATTTGTATGTATATACAGATTAGGAAAACACATAACCTATTTTAATACCGTTGCCATGGAAATTGCAGATTATTTCCCAGATTTAATCCAATTTCATCAAATTTGAAGAAAATTAAATCTCTGCTAATAGCTGTGTCGTTAATTTTAAATGATTTTGATATCAAGTTCTTCAATAACTAACAAATGATTTTCAAACGTAATCAAGTTAAGGGACGGTAAACAGTTTTCTGGTAAAAAAGGGTGTTTTTTTCGTAATCTCAAAAATGTATATATGTATGTTCATCCACTTTCTAAAAGAGGTTAAAGTGTATATCCAGCGATATTTTGCCCTCTATAAAATCCATTATTTGACTAGTAAAAGGTGGCCCATTAAAAACTTGACGCATGACGATTGTTTTAATTTTTTTTTATAATAATGAGGTTTGATTGTTTCGACTAATTAAATAAAAGCAACCCAATCGAATCCATTATGTATTGACTTAAATAATAATTCTAATGATTTTTGCCAACATACTCAATTAGTTGAATAGCAATCAAGCTTGAATTACCATTATGTATTTCAGACAAGGTTTCATGAATATAATATTGATAATATATTTTGATTGTTTTTGTCAATTTTGTGTTATGATTATTATACTAGTCATCTTTTAGTTGCGTTGTGTTTTCATTGCAAAACTCTGAACTACCACATACGTAACCTGACGCTTATTATTCAAAAAATAAGTAAACACGTTTAAAAGATAATTCGGTGTTTAAAAATGTTGTTATTTTAAATGACACAAACACTCAAAGTTGTTTTCCTGCAAGTGATATTGAAAAGAAAAAAAAATAATATCTCATTATATTGCCTGTCAGATTTGATTAACATACCTTCGATGTCTTCCTCTGCTCTTGTCTTAATCAACTAAGATAGAGTGTGATTGTGTCATTTTTACTAATGACTTTCTAATCTAAGTAGATTTCTCATTAGATTCGTCATTTTTAAATTGATTTTAACATTTTAAGTGAGATGACATTTACCATTTTCACAATGTTCTTAAAATATAATTCGTCTGCTATGGGATCGGAGAGAAAGGTAAAGTTTCCATGTTAATGTTTAGAGTTTGTTAACATATGTCAGAATTGGTAAATCAATCATCAATCATGAGATTTAATATCGTATATGTATCTTTAGCATGAAAATGTCACATATAACGCAACAGCAAATGTCATAAATACATATTTATTTGTGTCTAGTTGACTGATCCTGGAAAGAAATGCACAATTTAAGTGTACCTCTGTTTTACCTCCTCAGCGCAGCTGGAGAAAAGAAATTATCACCTGTTAAAAAACTGATTTGATAGAAATTGTTGAACGTAAATAATTCAAGAAAAGAATATATTGTAAATATATATAGAAAAACAATTGAATTTCATTTAACGACTGATATCGGATTCAGTTGCATAATCAAAGGAGACCATGACATTCACAGAATGGCAGCATACAGTCAAGGTTTTTAATATCTTATCAAATCGTCACAGTAAATAATGGCCTAACTAACATTTTGGCGAATATCAGATTTTTAAATAAACCAGTTCCTCAGACTAAAAGACACCATCTGTGAGCATTATTAAAAAAATGCAACATTGAAAATCTGCTTCTAATCCAAAATGAAAATGGCCTAACTGACGCTTTTGAGATCAGCCATTTTATCATAAATTTTCCTATTAAACTGCCACTGTTGGTCAGTTAAGCCATTTTCATGGCTTCATTCAACCCACAAATATAACATCTTCAGTTCAGTAGATTATCAATGAAACAAGGTCAGTGCAATGTCTTCGCACTTTGACCAACAAAAAAGCTGTATTAACTTATAAATATTTATGAGGTGTAGTAATTTCACAAGTTTGTAGTCTTTATACATGTAAACGTACCCCGGCAACAGAATGGAAATTTGACTGAGAATGCGGCTATCGAGCCAGTCATTCGCTGTTTGGCCGAAAAATGTAAGATGCGTATTGCGTTGTAGTCAAGTAATAGCAGCGCGAGACAGAACTCACAGCTGAGTCACTATGCACCTGCACAGGAGTTTCGAAACTAATTTCCAGAGTTGCTTGTGGTTTTCAAAATTGTTTAAAGTTTACATGAGTGGATCTGATTGTCTAAACATGAAAATAAACTATGGAATATTGACGTCGGACTATAATTTCAATCCCTCAATTACCTTTTAAATACGACAAAGCATATGGTGGAAAAACAATTTTTGCTAATTTTATTTCAATATTGAAGTCAGTGTTTCAGTCTACAATAATCAGAAACATGCCACAATGGCTAGTAATAAGCTACCAAAAAGTGTTTATGACTAGCACTGTCAAAAGTAGGCCAACTGATATGATAGCGACGATGCATAAACCCTAAATAACCCGGCATCGCTTTGTGTTTGTCCTGGACAGTCAGTGTGCCTCCTCCTGTACTCTAAAGGAAATCTTGCAAGACCTAATAAAACACAGACCCTTTTAAAACGCTCGAAATTGTCACAGTGAATGGAAGTGGCAATAAAAGGCACTACGACAGCCTAGAGTGGATAAGAGGGGATTGCAGTGAGGCACAGAAACCGATCTAATATGCATATAACCCGACCATAATCCACCCTGTTTTTTGTAAGGCAGGTAGGGGACTAATCTTTGGTAGTACACTCTTAAAAAAAAGAGTGAGCGGTCACTCTTTCTTAGAGTGATTTTTTTTCACTCCAAAAGAGTGACATTTCACTCTTTTCGAGTGAAATCGAACGGGGTTTCACTCTTAAAGAGTGAAATGTCACTCTTATAGAGTTATAATTCACTCTTTGAGGGAGTAAAAATTGTCACTCTTTTAAAGATTGGTCACTGACACCGCTCTTTTTCTCGTGACTGTTCACTCTTTTCATTTTAAGAGTGTACTGTTTGAGTAATTGTTTAAAGTAGGTCATTAAGATTTACAAATTAAAAATTGGAATTTGTGTAACAGGTTACATACATAACGTATTTGCCTCTATTGTTGTTTTATGTATATTTATATATGTTGGTTTATATGTTATATGTTGGTTTATTCACAAAATACAAAATCGTGGCCCATAGGCCAAATTGCATTGTACTTGCAAAGAGTAAAAAACAGATAAATATATTAGTTCGGATTACAACTAACTACAAAATAAAATAACCAAAAATAAATATTAGAAGCAAAATTGCAGTTGTCTTAAATCAAACACACACCCGCAACACACCATATATCACGTCCACATCAGCCCACTCACATAACATCAACTTACACCACACACTCCCACCAACATCACATTTCAAACATGCACACCCCACCTGTACATTCACGCGCACACCCCTCTACACCCACCGACGCACATCCACACAGCAACCACACGCCACCAACACACCCCACTCAACACACCTACATCGCCTACCCCACGCACACACCCCACACTCCCGCACTCACCCCAACACACCCCACACACATATACACAACACGCACCCTTCAATGCTTTTATTTTCAATTAAGTATATATCAAACAAGCAATCATTTATAAAGCAGCACATTAAAAGGAGCAATATTGTTCTAAGTGGATACAACTTAAGAATCACTATTGTTTAAAAGCCGGACATTATATGGACCGGGACTGTTATAAAATCTAGTTGTCTTAAAACGAGGATGAGATATTGCACTAGAATTACGCATGTTAAAACTATGACATTTGTTTCTTCGTGGAGGAAAGAGATGTTCAGTCCTGATATTTTCATTTCAGCCTTTAGCAAATTTTAGACAATGCTGTTCTCTTCTCTCCTCTAAACTGTTTAAATCACACATGGAGAGAGCATCAGAATACGATGAATAGTGTGGACCTAAAATAGTTCTGCATGCTCTCGTTTGAATCCTTTCAATGTTTTTTGACTGATTTTGCGTGATACTGGGATGCCACACAACATCACCATATTCGAGAATTGGACGGAGATAACTTTTGTAAACAATCCTTTATCCTTATTTATACTGGGTATATAATTAACAATTTGCAAAATCCGTATGAATGTCTTTTTCTCACTGGGACTTGAAACTGTGGTCGATTTTATTAAATATAAAAACGCATCGTTATTCGTTAACGCATCGTACGACCGAAAGCATCGTTCACTCATCGCAAATTTATGAACACCTTTTGGCTCATCGCAAAGTTGCGGTGTGTTGGAATTTTTCCCCGTGCAATATTGGTATATAATACCTTGATTCTTTTCTAGTAGATGCTGTAAAATTGAAACGGGTTTTTATTTCCTCATCGGTTTTGTTTTGTTTTTCAAAATAGTATACGAAGGTGTTGATGATACCTCATATAAATGTTAATTACTAACAATAACAATGTGATGTAGATTATTTAACAATTATTGTCTACCTACACATAGATTTGGACATAACTTATTTTATAGTAATCATAATGCTTTACATTTGAATCTAACATCTTCTAAATATTACCAATCTCCTGAATTTCTTTTGAACAAGATATAGATAAAAGCAAACAAACAAACACAGATCCTGTGGTGAGTGTACTTTCGTTGAACACCACATGCTTCAACGTTTTATAAACCGCTACAATTTGAATTTTCTCTATGGCATTCCCTGCATTTGGATAAACGGTAAGTGGACAGAAAACTGTTCCTATAATTGTCTGCACCTCCTTGTATTAAGTTTATTACACTGCATGCTTGGTATGCAACCCTTATTTAAAATACGAATCAGCTCGTATAGTCGTACCTACAGAGAAACTTTATTTGCGGTAACGATATCGCATGTCTATAGAAATCGAGCTACTCATCTGCAGTAAATAAAACCATTGACCTCATTTCTAAAGGTGCGTTTACATTGCGACGACATAGTCCTCGACGTAGGGTAACGCATTCCAAAATCACAAAATCCTGGACGACAAGCAACGAGTAAAGAGGAAAAATCAAAGTTTGTTGACGGATAGTAACGAGTCTCAGCGACACCACGGCAACAAGTGACGAGTGGGTGCTGAAAGAAACGCAGACTTACTAATAAATTAAGAGTTTGGCTTGACGTTGGGTGACGACTTCTCGTCGACGAATAACTGTAAGCAACGTAGTGAGGCGGCAAATACTGACCAAGGCTGACGTAAAGGAACTGAGGATAAATCATGCTTTCAATATTTTTAACCTTCAAGGTCCACCTTACCTTCATCAAAACTTCAGCAGGGCACATACAATACATTCTCATAGAACTAGATCAAGTAATAACAGTTTTATTGTGCCAAGGGTGAAAGGAATCGCTTCCACCACATTCTACTACAATGCCATCTTAGATTGGAATGCTCTCCCATCTAACATCAAGGGATTACCCAATAAGCATGCTTTTAAGCAAAATGTCAAGCGCCATCTTGCAAATACATCTCTCCATCAGGAGTTGTCTGATTTCATTGTGTAATTTTGGCCCTCCATCATTTGTTTTTTGTCTGATCTCCATTCATATTTTTTCTGTTCTTCCCTTGGACCCCATTGGAAATAAGCTTGCTTATATTGTCAGACTTAATGGGTAATCCTGGATTGTCAGCTTTGTCCTCGTGTTCGTCTATTGATGGCATTGTGTTGAATGTTAGCCATGTTCTTTTTTCAAATGTATGATGCTTGTTTAAATGTATTTCATGCTTTCTTTATTTTGTATACTATGTAATTTTGTTGTACTTTTTATCTGGCATATCCGAATAATAAACAAACAAACAAACGAATGGTCACGACAACAGAAACGTGAATTGAAGTTTGTGCGGGTGGTACAATCATTTCTACTCACATCCCTGCAACACACTGTTGTTGACAACGATTTGTGACGACCTCTAAACGAATACAGACTGCTACAAACGGCATGGAAACGTCAAAGAACTGAGGGTTGCGGTGGCCAAATCTTATTCTATGTCATCACAAAATTTTAAAACTTGTAACTGAAAGCGACCGATAGTAACGACAACCTTGGTAGGTTGGAGGCGTGTGCCAACGTGAACTGACTTTAACTAACGAGGACCGGCGTAAAATTCAAAACTGCAATTCGCAGGCCTACCTACGCTGGTCCCCGGCCTCTTATGTCTTCAACACCTCCACACTAACATAAGACGCAGGTATCTGCTTATCAATCTAAGCACTTGATTGACCCGTGCCCTGAAGGCATTTGTTTTCCGCGTCAAACATACAACATGCGTTACGCATTGGTGATTGCGCGAATGCTTGTAACGCGTTGTTAAACGTGGGGCGCCATGCAGAGGTCGCGCATGTAAACATCGCCATTTTGTCAACCTCTTCACCAAAGCCTTCCAATTACGAACGTTTGCCGTGTAGTTTGATAGGGCGAGTGAGCTGTCAAGTTGTGTAATTCTACTGGTCAAAATTTTGACTAATTTTGATCAGCCAATACCTGCGGTGATGGGCAGTCTGAACCATATAGTGAAGCGCCAAAATCGAGGGTACCAGTGTAAGGCCTACCTTGTTTGTCGTTACCCCCAATACGCAATGTAAACGCACCTTCGGGCAGATTAACAAGCTTTGCAATTAGGCAGTTTCTGAACGTCTTTTGAAGTACTGTTTGAATATTGTTTAAAGTAGGTTATTAAGATTTACAAATTAGAAATTAAAATTTTTGTTACAGGTTTACATACATACAAACTATGACGTATTTGTCTGTTTTCTTGTTTTATTTATATTTATTCTTGTCTATACTGGGTATATAATCAGCAATTTGCAAATCCGTATGAATTTCTTTCTCTCACTGGGAATTGAACCTGGGACCCTCTTTAGCCAAGATTGTTCATACAACATTCATTATAAATTCCTTGACTTTAAAGCAGTATAATTATCAGTTTACTTATTGGTCTTCCTGAACTGTAAGAATTAATTTATATACGATTCTGCCTGTTTTAATTTAAATATTCCATTTCAATCAAAAACAAGTATCAGCGGTTTTCGAATGCAAAATATCTGTGACTCAAGTAAATGGTTTACGAAAACTACAACTAGTAAATCATAAAGGATATCTTGGTATTAAACCTGATTTTACTTTGGCAATGTGACAAACGGGTCACCATTTACTGTTTGTGTTTGACAATACCCCACCACCGCTGTATCACACATTCACACAGGCGGGGGCGGCTGCGTTCCTAGCGATTTAGAAGAAGCTACTAAATTTATTGACTAGGGATTTCGAAAACGCAAATTTGGGGAACATTTTACGTGTCTTTCTATCGGCGCATTGATATTGAAAACATTTCAAAACTCACATTTTTACCTTTATTCAAATAACAAAAGTGCTCCAATAGTGATACAATTTATTGTATTATTCCAAAACAGCTGGGGTTCACGCGTGAACCCCATTAGTAGCAAAGTAATTTGAAGTTTATTCGATTCACTACTTTAACATAATGAAAATTACACGAGCGACACCGCGGAGGTATCTTGATCAATTATGGACGGTAGAGAGGCATGGCCATCGCCGTCTGCATTCACATCTGTTAAGTAAACACTCTTGTATGGCTTCCATATACGTGCCCGTGGTTCTAGTGCGATGCTGTAAAATTGAAACGGTTATTTCCTAATCATTGTTTCTCAAAATGTTGTACAACTTGTTAGGTGGTGATACCTTATATAAATTTTAATTACTAATAATTAAAATGTAGATGATTTAAATATTGTATACTCGCAAACTTGGACATAACTTTGTATTTTTATTGCTTTACATTTGAATCTAACTCCTTCTGAAGAGTATCAATCTCCTGAATTTCTTTTCATGAAAATATAGACAAACAGTAAACAAACAAACACAAATCCTGTGGTGAATGTATTTTCGTTTTATAACCCGAATTTTCTCAAGGCATTCCCTGCATTCTAAATGATTATGATAAACTGTTCCTATAATTGTCTTCACTGCATGCTTGGTATGCAACCCTTATTCAAAATACGAATCAGCTCGTATAGACGTACCTGCAGAGAAACTTTATTGAAGGTAACTAGAAAGCATGTCTATAGAAATCGAGCTACTCGTCTGCAGTAAATAAAACCATTGACCTTATTTCTAAGGCAGATTAACAAGCTTTGCAATTAGGCGGTTTCTGGACCTTCAGTGATAAATATAATCAACATTGAATCAACGTACAATAGTAAACTGTTTAACAATTATTTTTTTTTCTTTATAAACTGCCTTAAAAAACCTTGTATTCCATGCAGCTTAAATAGTTTGAAAAAGTATGGATATCAAGTCAATAACCGTTAAAATAGCTGGAAATCAAGCAAATTGTGCAAAATCGGGAAAAATACCCGGACAAACTCTAAAAATATCACGAATTCAAATCCTCAAATCTTGTAAAGAAAGTCTG
>JXSR01S050659.1:0-11416 GCA_000969725.1 Ophiothrix spiculata
TTGTTGCAAATTTGATAAGCTTTCATTTGACACCTTGTTTGTTAAAATTGAAGCATGGGAAGTATGAATGAAAATTCTGAGAAATCTGGCTATTATAATTCAGTGTTTCTAGAAATTAACACAATAAAATTTGAGAAGTAGAAACATTAGAAGTCTCGCATTCGTAAAAGATGAAAGATATTTCTTTAAATCAAAATTTATGATAATCTATGATCAGTTTGCCATGCAAAGAAAAAAAAAATAGTTTCTTTTGTTAACCACTGCCACAGAAAAAAAATATTTTGTAAATAGTATTTTTTTTCAGAAATTTGCAAAATTTTGTGCAATTTTCATGGTGGCCAAATTTCTCCATGTACAAAGTCTATGGGAAATTGGAAAATAAAAAATAGCGTAACTCAAAAACGCTTTGATGGAAAAAAAATCAAAATTTGGAATACAAGTTTTTTTCATCATTCTGTGAAATTTTGAACAAATTCTGTGCAGGACACCGTAGCCGTTAGAACCACCTTAAAATATTAAAATATTATCGTCATGCAAATAAAATTATAATTGCCCATCTAACATTTTGACGAAATTAAGATTTCTGAATAAATCAGTTCTTCAGATTAAGGGACACTTGTTGTGATTAAATAACAAATTTATATGACTGTGTACATGTTCTACAAAGTCAAAATTGCCTAACTCAAGTCTGCCACTTATTGAAAATAGAATAGCCTATCTCTTTTTTAACGATTTACCAGTTTCCTTCAAAAATTTCTTCTCCAGACGTAGTTAGATCCATGACCATCAAACAAGACATGTCAACAATTTGAATATCACAAAAAAATAAGAAATCATTTTCAGATCGTGCTATCCGCACAACTGGTCCCACTCTTTGGAACTCGCTTCCAAAAAATATCAAAGAATCCATATCAATCAAACAGTTTCGCAATAAACTTAAAGAATCTTTTATTCTAAACTACATTCATGATTAAGAAATTTCTGGCCTTTTTTTCTTTCGAGTTCATTGGTATCCTTGTGCCTGTCTTGTTTGTTCGTTCGGATTTGTAGGTTTTTTGTTGTAAGGGGTAGACTAATTTCTGGCCTTATTGGCTTTCCGGTCTTCTCCTCCATTTGTGTTTTTATTTTGCTGTTATTTTGATGTGTTGTAACCTTTTTGAATGGAAATAAAGATTACAATTTTTTTTTTAATTTTACAGAATGTATATTTGCCTATACCACTATATATTTATGCCTATCTTACAATATGTCTTCAAATAATTGCCATCTCAATTTATGAAATTGCCTAGGTGATTTTTGGTGGTTATGAATACTTCTACAGAACATAGCCAATATTTTTGCTTTGTGTCATCAACTTATTATACAGGACATGTTCAAGAAAGACAACAAATATTATATTTTTTTCTTAATTTTCTAAATTTTGTCAAAATGTTTGATAGGCTATAATTTTATTACCGTGACATTATGAAATTACAAAAATGTTATCTTTATTTATAATTATTTTCTGAACTGACCAGTTTTTATTATACAAAAGTATGAAATAATATTAATACGGTCCTTACCAAACTTTCTAGTCGCTTAGCAACGATGGAAGCAAATCTCTGTTCCCCTGACAATCCTGATATCAGGAAGACATATTCTGGAGCAGTCACCTGATTGGAACGATGTGTACGCCCTGCAATGGAACGATCAAAATTATCCACTGTCTCAATAAGATATATTAAAACATAAATAATACTCTTCTGCAAGACATAAACAAGCAACAACAAAATAACCAACAATCAAGATTTGGCACTAGGACCTTCGCATTTACTAAACTGTGTTTTGTAAATGTTCATTGCAAGGACTTGTTTCCAATTCATAACAGAATATCTTCCAACATTCGGAAGGCTTTGAAGCAAGAACCTTGATGAAAGGTATTTTGAGTCATGATGCAAAAATATCAGGAGAAATGCATATCTACCTCCTTTGAAGTAGTTTTTATAATTATAGAGGCCCTGCCGCCATTTTTTGCATCATTCAATACACTAAAAAACATCTATCTATGTATCATGACTCAATATTTTTCTGCATCATGATGAAGACAATTGCGTCAAGTCCTTTCATATGATGCAAAAGCTTTCATCATGAATTAGGAACCGTGCCTAAATAATAACTCCTTGGCTCTTCTTTCTAAACTATAGCTATAACATTGAGGATCCAGTAAGCTTCCATAATTTTGTATACATGTGTAATTTACTGAAAGATTTTGGGAGTCGGGGACCTGATAAGCTTAATTCCTATTACTTGCACATTGTCCATCCACATACAGTCTTTACACCCGCAATGCATAAAGGTTAGTGCATAAATAAAACACTGCCCGTCCATGGATGTTGTGCAATTCATATCCACAGATTCTGTTTCTGTTGAGTTAGCATTCTCAGATCGTCATGTAAATGCAAGAAAGTCGTATCTGCAATAGCTGCCATTTGTCATAAATTTGGATTGCACACTGTATAATCTCCAGTCTTGGGTCAGTGGTTCTTGAAATGGTTCTTCAGGTGACACCGTCACCTGAAGAACCATTTCAAGAACCACTGACAAACCATTTGAAGAACCACTGACAAACCATTTGAAGAACCACTGACGAATCATTTCAAGAACCACTGACATAAAAGACAGTGAAATTTTAAGGGATTTTCACATTCTTGTGACAAGGTTGCAAATTTATATAACTTAGGGCAGCCATTGCAGATACGACTTTCTTGCACTCACATGACGAGATAAACTGTGCTGTGCCAGTTATGATCATTATGTGGTCTATGCAGAGAGGTGGCATTACATGTGTAACTCTTATTCTTATGTGTATGATTTTGAATAAACCATGAGTCAGATTGGGCATAGCAGCAAATCTTGACCAATTTCAAATCATTTTTTTGTGACCCGTCATATCGAAAGGTACCTTAAGAGTCCAAAAATGAAAATTAATTTTTGCTCTCATCTGAAAGATTATATTTTGAGCTTTAAAATGACACTTGCTTTTGGTTATTGGATGTTCGATTGCAAAGTTACATCAAAATTGGTAAAAGGCATCGGGCTGATTCAGAAAAAACTATAGTTCTGAGAAAATCTAGTTTTAAGTTTCTGTACTGGTAAAACTTGAATTGAGAGAGGATTTTTATTTCGTGTTTTTAAAACATTTGTCCTATGTTTTGGACGTTGGAACCTGATTAATGTGATAGAATACACTTCAAAAGTAACGTTTCTGATGAAATTAGAAATTCAACCTTGGACATGATTTTTGACTATGCTCAGCTTCAATGGCCCGTATCTCGTAATTCATTATGCCAACCTTAAGGTACCTTTCGATATGATGGGTCACATTTTAAAGGATTGCAACTCAAAATATCTTACACTTGGAAGTTTCCTGTTCCCATGCATACTAATGATAACGCCAAAAACAAAAAAAATAAAGGATCGTCTCAGAAACCCGCGCCCATTGCTATGTGAAAATGAATTTAACGTGTAGAGCTAAGCGCTGGCCTTTTTTTTTTAAATTGAGAGTAATCCAGCGATCGACCGCCATCCTGGTTGCTGTTATTTGCTGTTGCAAATTTACCTTGAATTTTACGTTTTATTTTAACTGTCAAAATTTCCCATAGTTAAAACTGGCGAGATCGTACTTAGAAACTGTATAAATAATGAAGACTAGTAGTATAATTTGCAGATAACTGTCATTTATTATAAAACTATCGTGTTCTGGGTACCATAAAGTCGCCATGTTTGCATGGGCGATACATCGACTTGTAATAACAACATTAGTGTTGGGTGATACTCAATAATCCAGAAACTGGGCACTTCACAGTAAGTTGGGCGATCAAAATTTTTAAAGCTTTAAAAAAAAGAAATATCGCATACCGCATAGCTAATTTCCTAAACAAAATTAAAAAGAAAAATATCTCAGACCGCATAGCGTTTTTGCAAATGGTTTTCTGAGACAAACCCTTGGGCCTTATGTTACGGACACTTACCAAATTGCTGTATAGCTCTATCAGCACTCCAAGGCAGCTCCAGAGTGATATGCACACGTCGTCTTCTATTGGCAACGCGCCTGTCAGCTTGAAGAGAGATACCGGAGCTTGCAGCCTCAGAAATTATTGCTATATACTGCAAGTAACAAATTGAAAATATTCTTTGGGTGTGTTCACATTATGGGCATTTAGTCATTATTTTATGTGTTTGTGAGCAACTCACAAGTCAATTATAGAGTGTAAAAATAGTTAACAAATGTCTTGGTCGCTCACATGCAACTAGTGTTTTAGTGTTTAAAGGGGCATTGGAAAAAATTTTGAAATTTTGTTTGTGGATGATTTACACTTCCTATGTTAGAAAATGGCAGTCAATTACCAGATATGGGGAAAATTTTGATCAAAACCTTCAAAAAAGTCAAAAATTCGAATTTTATTGTATTTGTTGATTTTGGATATGAGGCTATTCTCTAAACATATTTATTGAAGCTATACAATGAGAAACAGCCAAAGATTTGTTTGTCAAACATTCCTTTCACATCACAGATTGCAGAAAAATCAAAAGAAATTTTAAATTTTAATTAGATCTCCTGAAAAGGCCAATTTTAGAAATTTAACTATAGAGGGCAGTATTTATCGTTGTCGACAACGATAATTAAAAATAATAGAATATCTAAATATTTCGATAAATAGGGTTTGAATTTGACAATGAAACTTTGCATGCTGTCATTATTACCACTAATACTTCAAATGATGCAAAAACCTCAAAATGTTTGAGGAAAAGTTTGGGGATGATGCTGAAGTTGTCTAATGCCCCTTTAACAAGCATGTGTGAATGCAATTGCCAAGTTAACTTGCACGAAAATGTCGTGCGCAAGTAAACAACAAATTTTGTGTGAATACAACCTTAATCTGTGATTTCAGCTACTTGCTCAAAAATCTGATCAAAATTAGGCCAAAAAAAATTGTTTGGTTGCCCTCCACCGACCGACCCTATTTTTCAGCCAGACCCAAACTTTTTTTATTGATTTTTTTTTTCCTAAAAAAATATGCAAAACTTACCGAAAACTACCAAAAAAAAGTTATATTTTTTGCTTTTTTGATATTCAACCCTCAAAATGTTTAGGATGCCCTAAATCACTACAAGAAGTATTTGATTGTTTGATTTGGATGTCGCAGGGGAAGTTGTGAAGGATGGAGCGGCCGATCGACCTAGCAGTCCGTGGAAGAGTATTTAAAAAAATAAAAAAACGACCGACCGACCCTCTCTGAAAAAAGCTGTGGAGGGCAACCAGAGAATTTTTTTTTTGGCCTTATTATAAAACAATAGTAGCAGCATTCCTCTTTTTTGTGCAAAACTGCAGCTAATGACTATATTGTTGTAATTCAGAATTGTAATGATCAGTGACAAAGATCTTTCTTAAGTGGGCGCCTGGCGATTTTTACTCTATGGTTCCTGACTTTTGCGCCGGGTGGGACAGAAAAAATAAGACCCAGGCGAAGACAATTTCCCCAATATAGTATCCACATCTTGTCTAATTTAATTTTTTGTCTCTAGTGCAGGTCAATATTTGTGAAGAAAATAATTGGAAACCGACTTTTTGGAAAAACAATACATATTTATCAGAAGAAAATCACACTATTATTGTTTCAAATAAATTTCGGACATAAACATGATTTCTGAATGCAACCACCGCGTATCCACAAGTAGCTCTTCTTCTATTGACAATTTCTTGATTTCCAAAACAAAATTTCAAGGTCCAGTAGCCGCTTTCTTCAGTTTACTGGCGCCTGGTCCATGTCCGCTTAAGAAAGCTTGTCAGTGACAGTTTGAAATTGATAGCAATTAATTGGCTTGCATGAAATTCAAAGATAAACTTTGGAAGTTTGTTGAGCACTAAGGCCATTTTAAATAACGACAATTGCAGTGATGACATCTAACGACATAATTTTCAGATTTTTTCTTCATGAAAATCCATGACATTTTCCATTACTTGTGGGTCAATTTTACCAAATTCAATGACTTCCATTGACTTTTTGATAGGACATCCCATTTCTAGCAGGCGTAATAAGGGTTACGTTGTAATGCAGGACAGTTCGCACAAGTGATCATACCCCCAGCTTACCTTATCGCCATCCATAAAGCGCTTCTTCTCCGTTAAGTTGAGTATTTCTAGTGGGATATCATATTCGCTACGAGATTCATACTGCACAAACCCGTCATCTTTGCTAACTACACGACCTTTGCGACCGGTCATCTGGAACAAAATGAGATTGATAAGATTCATGTACAATGAAGTTCAGTCATTCACAAAACGGTGAAAAGTAAAGTAAACAGAAATAGTCTGTATTTGCACAGGTAAGAGTACTGAGTGGTCCTCTCTTTCAACTAATTTGGATAAACTCACAATTATTGTTATATATGAGTGGTGCTCTGGCCAAATGAGCGGAAAGTCGCGATTGAAGATTTTGAATAAATGGCTGCTAAAGTAAAAATATGGTGAAAAGATCAAATTTCGTTTTTTGACAAATAATGCATTAATGCAGCAGTGTTATCCTATACCTCACGTTTTGAAGGTCAATTATGCCGGGAAGTGCAATTATTCAAGAGTAATTGATCACGTTTTGCTATTATACTCTATAGTAATCACAGGGGTGTGAGAGGCCAGTTGACAAAAACAAGGAAAAGTGTGTAAAGTTGGGGTAAAAGGTCAAAAATGGGCTGAAAATGAATGAAAAAGATAACATTTTAGCTCAAGAACATTTTCAAAAACAAGGAAATCAGCTGAAAAGAGGAACTCTCACACCCCTGTAATCAGTAACTTTTAAATTGATTTGTGACAATTTTTTACTGCCAGATTTTGAGTGGACTGCCTTGTATATCGATCTCTTAATGAAAATTGTAGAAAGAAAGTATGACATATTATATATCATTTGAAAGCTAAGATTATAGAGAACTAAAATATGTCATAAACTCAATTTTGAAAATTGTGACTTTCCGCTCATTTTGCCAGAGCACCACTCATATATCCTGTGTAGCTAATGCCACACCTCCTCCTTTGTAAGTCTGTTGCCTTCCAAGCATTGAAGAATGTCATGAAACCATTTGACACCTGGGTCAAGAGGATTGCGTTTGTTTTATTTTAGAATTTTCAACAAATTAGATTAAGTTAGTTTATTTCACTTCAGGGCACTGACTTTCGAGTAAATTGAACAACAAATTTGGAGAATTCATGCATAAATTATGCAAATTAGGTACTTAATTAGGACATTTTTATTCCCAAATTGCAGCTGGCACAACTTGGTCCTTTGACCTACCAACAACACATCAAATACTACAACTATCGAGTATAGACAAATCCAACAAAGCACTCTTTGTTGGATATTCATGCGCGTGCCATTCAAATCGGATATGTTGAACTGTTTTTTATACGTGTTTGTTTTGTTACCATAACTGAAACTAATGTGTTTGGAGGTAGTCTGGGCCCGGTTCCTCTATCTAATAGCTTTTAACTCCCCTGTGCAACATTGTCCAGGCCACCCAGTTCTTCAACAAGCTCATCCAATGTGTTTTGAGGTAGTCTGGGCCCAGTTCCTCTATCTAATAGCTTTTAACTCCCCTGTGCAACATTGTCCAGGCCACCCAGTTCTTCAACAAGCTCATCTAATGTGTTTGGAGGTAGTCTGGGGCACAGTTCCTTTAACATATCTGAAAATTGTAACCTCCCCTATGCAACAATGAGGTTTAAAGCTCACCGCACCAACATTGTCTTTGCCACTAAGTGCTTCAATCAAAGTGTAGTCTTGGACCCAGTTCCTCTTCCAATAGTTTTTAACTCACCTCTGCAACATTATCTGTGCCACCCAGTTCTTCAATGAGTTCATCCAATGTGTTTGGAGGTAGTCTTGGACCCAGTTCCTCTAACATATCTAACAGTTCTTGTTTCATTAATTGCACTCTTTCATAGGCATCCATGCCTGGAAGCAGCAGACTGCTAGTAGCTGAAACACAGACAATAATTGTCATGTGAGTGCAAGAAATTCGTATCTGCAATAGCTGCCTTAAGTTATATTTATTTAACACCTTGTCATTAGAATGTGAAAAATCAACCAAAATGTCCCTGTCTTAGATCAGTGGCTCTTGAAACGGTGTCACCTGAAGAACCATTTCAAGAGCCACTGACCCAAGACTGGATATTGTGCAGTGTGCAATCCAAATGAATGACAAGTGGCAGCTATTGCAGATACGACTTTCTTGCACTCACATGACGAATTGTGAATGTTATGAAATTAAATCTTAGGGATAAACGGTAAACGGGAAAGGCAGATATCTCAGAGGCCGATTTCAAAACATAGCGAATATTTTTATCAATTTAGCGATGAATTTGGGAGTCAGCGATCATAACTGGGGTTAGTGATCATCGCTAAATGTTAGTTAAATCATCCCCTGGCCTGCAAATAAAGTCCAAAATCAAGTACATAGAATAGTCAACTGTCTTAGATACAAGCTTCAATTTATTTTATTAGCAGATCCAATGCAAAATTTGAATTCCTTTTGATTTATCTACAATATATGATGTAAAAGCAATACTTTTACAAACTAAACTCAACCTCCTTAATTAACCTATACCTATAACATGTAAAAACAAAATTATATTAATTTTGAGGTGAAGACAGTTGCTGCGAGTATGAGTTGAATCCGGCCTACCCCGTGATGGGGATAAAACCGGATTTAAAATATTGGCTTACTACTACTACTTTGATCAAAATTTTCCAAAATTATATTAATTTTGATCAAAATTTTCACAATATTGGAAGTTAATTGTTATCATAGAAAATACCCAGTGCAAATCATCTGCCGATACGATTTTGAAATGCACCTGTAATTAATGTCAATTACATGTTTGAAGAGAGTATTAATGCTACACCTGGGACTTTCGGGTAATTTAGTATCCGGGTATCCTATTAAATTTTTAGGCGGGTACCTGGGTTCCCCAACATTTATATTAATGGGTTGATTGGATGTAAACAAAACACTGGACAGTGGTATAGTATGCAATTATCATCATAAAATATATGTCATCTTCCAATAACATCAAAAGTTTTGAAATTTTACCTCTATGTGTGACTGATTTATGTTAAGTGAAGCAACTTCAGAACATTTTTCCAGTTAATCAAAGCATTGTGGATATTATACTCCCATTTGGGAAATCGGTTATGAAAATTTGTACCCAGGTAAGCGTAGCTCGGGTGGGTGTCCGGTTATCCGGGTTTTAGCCTTAAGCCTAATTAATCCCAACTTAAGTTATGTTGGCTTAGCACAGAAAGGGGTGCGGTGTGAGGGTGTTGGACACAATTTCAAAGGTTTTATCCCATGCTTTTAGCATACTTTCTGGCATACTGTATCTTGCGTTTTAATTTAATATGATCTTACACATGTGTCATTCTTATATTCACATATAAAATGATTTGTGTAACTCCTGACAGCCTGTGTTTGTGTGCAGGGCTCAAAGCACACAGTGCTGAAGGTATATGTAGCCAGTCATATCTAAAGGTACCTTAAGGTCGGTATAGTAAATTACGAGATAGGTGCCTTTGAAGCTGAGCATAGTCAACAATCACGTCCAAGGTCAAATTTCTAATAACATTACCTTTGAAGTGTATTCTATCATATTAATCAGGTTCCAACATCCAAAACATAAGAAAATGTGATAAAAACCCAGATAAAAGTCCTTCCTTCATTCAAATTATACTCAGTACAAAAACTTTAAACTCAATTTTCTCAGATCTATAGTTTTCCAATTCAACCCAATTCCTTTTACCAATTTGGATGTAACTTTGCAACCAAACATCCAATAACCAAAAGCAAGGTGACATTTTAAAGCTTAAACTTTCAACTTTCAGATGAGACCAAAAAATCAATTTTGATTTTGGGACCCTTAAGGTACCTCTAGATATGATGGGGCACATATGTTATTGCTAAAAATGCCAATTTTTTGCATAAATTTAATTAATTTTTTACCATACAAGTCAAAGGCAAAAAGTGGTAAAATTTACTGTTTTTGAATTGGATTTTTCTCGAAAACTAAATCGCTGACTTCCCTTTTTTTAATTTCATAAAAATATGATCATCACATATGAAAACACCACATATCAAAATACAAGAGAAATCAATAGTGGCATTTTATCTGTGCTAAGCCACCTTAAAGGTTTCTATAACATAACAGCAATAGACAAAACAAAAGTTTATTGGACAGTGCAAACAAAAATCCAGAGTGTAGGGTCCCATTACTTGTAAATGCAACCCTTACGATGCATTTTTGTTTTGGATGTCCAAGAAACATTTGCTTAGCCTATAGCAGGGGTTCTCAATTAAATTTGTTGGCGGGCCATTAAGGACAAACGCCAGTTCAAAAATACATATTGGAGGGCCAAATTAATACCCTTTTCAATGCTTTTCCTATATACTTCTGTATTCCAGAGGCGATCAAAGGGCCAAATAAAAGCAGTTCGCGGGCCAAAAGGGCAGCTATTTGAGAAGGCCTGGCCTATAGTAACAAAATGGAAAAGGAAACAAACCATAGCTTCTTACCTGAAGGTATATCAGAGAATGAATCTGATTTGGAAAACAACTCTCTCTTAGTCTCTCCTGCAGACTTGTTTTGTCCAATCCCAGCGGCCAGTAATGCACTAGTCATGTTGTTTTTACCGTCAAGGGATTTGCTCAGCGACGAAAGCGACTGCGATTTCTTGGCGCTTACTTTGGAAGAGCTCTTTGGTTTTTTGATTTTGGTCTTGCGGCCACTTCGGCTCCATGGATCATCTGAAACGATGACAAATTACAATTCCATCTGAATCCAAATAGTTTCACAGTAAGCAAGAGACACCCTTTTCTAAATCTTTGAGCCACTAACATTGCTGCATTCTGTGTAGTGTACTGTTTTGCACTTCAAAAAGCTTGTAAAGATACACATAAGATGTCAAATACTCAATAATTAAGAAATGATTTCGAAACTGATCAACCACACAACATAATGTTTAATCAGTGAAAAGATCACTGACCATCCAGGCTTTGAACCTGGGACCTTAGCATTACTAGCACAGCACAAACTGAGCCAATGGGTCAGATGGGGAAAATGGTCAATCATATATCTATACAGGTCTTCAGTTCTTACCCAGGGAGTGTCTTTTGGAATTTACAAATGAGCATTAATGACTCTTTTGAAGCTGATTAAGTTGAGCATAGGGAGAGCAACTTACCAGGCATGAGAATGGATTTCTTGAAAAAAGCAGGAAAAGAAAGCATAGTGAGCGGAGCACAAATCGACTGGGGTCCAGGGGGCCGCCTTATAGGGGTCCTCCAGGGGACAAAGGCCCCGGAAGCTAACTGATTTTGGCTATTTTGACAC
>JXSR01S050669.1:77554-88847 GCA_000969725.1 Ophiothrix spiculata
ATCTCAACAATGCCTTGATAGCTCAGCGGTAGAGCGCTCGCTTCGTAATGCATGACTGACTCCTGCCATAATCCATGGTTCGAGTCCCTGCAAAGGGAGTGGAATCTATTTATCTTTTCATGATAGAAAAATAGTTAGGATTCACATTTTCCTGAGCATGTGGATTCCTCGTACCCTTAAAGGACGCAAGCGTGGTGGGCCAATGAAAGTGGGTATGTCGAAACTCCTTGGCACAATGAACTGACCGGGGTCTTGTTACAATATGTACCTAGTCAAGTTTACCCTTTGGTCTATTGAGTTCACAAAAAATATCACATGAAAGCTTGATAAATCAGGAACAAAATGGTAAATGTGCGCAAAAATCGGCCAGTTAGTTTTGATACAGCGATCTTGGTCAGTTATCATCCTATAACCAAAACACGGGAAGATATCCCGGGGACATGCATCAATTACGAGCGTTGTATATGCATTGTATAGGAAATGTTGCCGATAACTGCAATATGGATAGTATATATAACCAGACATAATTTGCCTTCTGTAGTTCATTCAGTCAGTAATGGCAAAGATTTGTTGTCCATATTCTGAAGTAATGTACCATTGAATACTTCTTAGGTGAAATTTTTGTCTAGTAAACAAATCCATTTTCTATTGTAAACCTTTAATAAGAAGATTACAAAAAAAATTAATTCACAGTTAGTTAAGCACTAAAATTTTTAGCCGTTGGTACTTCCTATCTAAATGTTTAATTAAGATAAATAGACCACATAATATGCTTTAATAGACTGGTGGACGCAATGACAAGGAATTACGATTTATAAATATGCTATTTTTACATGTGATCAGTATTACCGTTATTTGTTTGGAACCAGATCGCACATGTTGGCCTATAAGTATTCAAGAAATAACGACACTGTCGAAAGCACTGTCGCCCGGAGATAACTGATATTAATTTTGTGTCCGGGTAACCACCCAAGTTTCGCAGCGCAGGTGATGACCTTATGTAAGACCAAAGATTGGCAAAAATGGGTGAAATGATACCCTATCTGAGACAAAATATCTACCATATCTGTTCGAATGGATACCCTATCCGGGACCATACCCTTTCAAAATGAATATCCTATCTGAGACCGTATACGCAAATGTGACGAAATAATTATTACAAGAACCCATAGGCAAAATGTAAAGCTAGTTCTGTACACCATTTGAACACTTTTAAGAAGTATTTCTAGGTATTTTGAAGCACTTTCATTGGCAATTTAAGGCACCATTGTCATTAATTAAATCATGCTTTCTTAGTTTGATACCCTATATCTAGAGAGGTGCTATTTACTTGACATCTCTCTGCTATATCTTATACCCTATGTGAGACTTGCAGAGCACCATGTCATTTTTGATACCCTATATTGCAAGTCTTAAGACCTGTCCAGGTCTCACCCTTAAACGCGGGTGGTTACCCGGTTATGCAGTTTTAGGACCAGGTAAAAATTAATGCAAATTGAAAGTAACATAATTATAGTAGAATTAATTATAGTGTTTTATTACCAAATCGTTCACAGCTTTAACTGCTACGAATGATCTTCTTGGTACTGGGGATTGTGGAAACCGACCACATATAGTTAGAGACACAATCGTTGGAGGACAGAATGTAGTGGATGCCTGGCCATGGATGGCTTCCATGAGGGACCGTCACAACAAACACAGATGTGGTGCAACGTTGATCAGTCAAAACTGGGCAATGACTGCTGCACATTGCGAGTAAGTAGGGGACTTATTATGTGTTACTGGTTGTCGATTGGACACCGGTATTAAAATGGTAAAAATACAAATTAGGGAGTGTTGCCAGAGACGAGTAATGGACGAGTGATGGTTTGTTATCATTGTTATAGTCAATTTTTAATACCGTGATACTTTCTTGCACAATGGGAGAGGTAGAATGATTTTTGGGAGAAGGATCTCTTATCCGTGTATTTGATCTTATTTCATAGAAACTTAAAATACAAGGACTATCAAACCTAATATATATATTTTGGTGTGAATTTCCCTGCACAGTGATCCACCAATCATTGTTTTTAAGCTGATGCTCTGAACTTCATATTTAACCCTCGTCAACCTAAGCTCTTTCTACTACGTTGTCACCTAAAGGGAGGGGTGGTTGCAAATGAAATTGATGAGCCAAAAGTGTGGTTGTTTTATACTATAGTACAGGGTAGGGTCTCCTCTTTCCACTGATACCAAAATCATGAAAATCGGCTAAGGCGTTGCGTAATTATGACGTCATAAAATTCGGAAAATTTCGACGAAATCGGATTTCCGGCGAAAATTGACAAAAATTCAAACATTCGCTATAAAAGTTATAAATATCGGATTTTTCAATGAATAAAGAAAATGGTAGTTCTGATATGTTCTATAAGTTTAAGCTTCTTAGCATGCAGATATTTTTCAAAATAGTGAGTTTTATGTGAGGGCCTCGACCCGCTACCCATGGACTTTGACGGCCTACCCTGTACAATTTAACGATTATGTTCGTCCAAAGTGTTTGGAAGTTGGCTCAAATTTAACACCTTAGGTGGTACCCCACCTAAGGTGGTACCAGACGTTTTTTCATCAAAATGACCGCAAAGGATGTAAAAACAATTATTTACATGCCCGGGGTCACTTTATTTAGCGTTTGGGGGCAATCGGCGACAATCCGTTAGGTGGACGAGAGTTAAGAAAATGAATTAATATTTTAGTAGTTGGTTCACCCTTTTTTGTCTAATTGATTTTTGTTTTCATTTCAGCAAGTTTGCCCATAAGCTTGTATTTGGTGACCTCAGGCTAAACTTGGAGACTGTTAACCACCAGGAATCATTGGTAACTGTGTTTAGAAATCCAAATTATAACGTTAATAGTAAGGATAGCGACTTAACACTGCTCAAGTTACATACCACTGTACAATTTAACGATTATGTTCGTCCAATCTGTTTGGAAGTTGGCTCACGGGAAACGAACACCTACCGTAGCAGGACATGCATGGCTATTGGATGGGGCTCTGATCGTGATGATGGTAAATTTACTTTTCTTTAATTAATTGTTGTTAACATGGTAAACACCTTCCAATATACTTTACATACCAAGTGCTCTCTCTTTCATCAACATTTATCAGTTTAAACTGTTTGACTTATACGTGGCCCCGGAAAACAGGCAAATCGTTAGATTTAAGTGACTGTTCACTTGGACCTATGAGTATCTGTTTCTCAAAATTACAAGAAAGCACTCGCTTGGAAGAGTTTGGTAAATTAAAAGAATTTTGAAAATGACAAACCAAAGCAAACAATGTATACTTTATTTCTATAACTATATAATGCATGTCCATCAAAGCATTTTAATCCTAATATGAAGTTTGATTTATCTTATCATTTTGTTATATTAAATTTCTTTAGAAGTCAATAAGTGCTGTAAACCAAACTAAGAAATCATCTTGATGTGTTTAAGAGTACTTATATTAACAAAATCTGAATTTATATCTGAATCTGATAGTAATTATGTCACAACTAGTCAATTTAAACATCTATTGAACTGAAAAGATCTAGCCCCTTGATATCACAACGTAGTGTCCGCCATAGGTAGGATGTTGAAGGTTCGATTTCAAATTTGAACTACTACTGTTTGTCTTCTTTAGTGGCAGATAACATGAGGGTTTTTCTTTAGAGGATTCACAAGGCGTCCGAACGTCTACTTAAGCATCTTGTTAAGTAACAGGTATCAATTTGCTTCTGCTATCTTTTCAAACAGGTTCAGGGTCTCCAAATCATCTCAAAGAGGTTGATCTCAGCTTGATAAATAACCCACGATGTTCGGCATTCGCTGATATCGTTACTGATAATATGATATGTACAGACGCACCTCGTGTAGCTGGAACGTGTGGGGTAAGCCTGTGTAACAGTAGAAAGGGGCGTAGCTATAAGAGTAAGTTTAAGCCACTGGTAAAATATAAAGCGTAGTGAGTGAAGCGAGAAGAGCGAGGGAGGCGTCCTTGCGTGTGGAGCCTCTTTTGTAAAAAAAAAAATCAAAATTGGCACTTTTTACCAAAAGGTAGCCAAACAGTCCAACTTTTTTGGCCAAAACAAATTTAAAAAGGGAATGGAATTTTTGGCGAAAACAATTTGGAAAAATGACATATTTTGGCATGGATTTTAACTCTTACTAATAATTTGTTCTCTGATAAGCGATTAAAATCTATGGATAAGCGTCACTTGGTGACCAAAAAATTCAAATTTCAGAAATGTATTGTATATACTTTCTGTAAATTAATATGAGCCAAATTTTATTGAAGACTTCCATTAGAAAGTGACTTTTTCCCATTTTTGACATGAAACTTTTGCCCAAACACGAAAAATTGTTGTTGTTGTTGTTGTTGTTGTTTTGAAACGGTTTGTCTAATATATAACGCAACGATGCGGTATGTGATTAACGCGTTATAATATGGTGCATTCAGAGTCCAGCGATTTCTTCAGTGAAATATCGCTCGATACGCAGTCCTTACACGATACGAGAAGTGTGCTTTAAATTTTCAAGACTGCGTATCGAGCGATGTTGCTGCGATGAAATCGCCGGAGTCTAAACGCCATTTTTAAGGCGTGCGTTCAATATACATTGAAAATTGCGTACGCAAAATGCATACAATTGTTTTAAATTTTTAATATAGGAATCGCAGTCTTAAGCAATTGCTCCTATGAGAAAACACCTTTACCTTAAGTACAACATTCCAAACCACGCATTTTATTATTTCACAGGGTGATAGTGGAGGACCACTACAATGTGTGAACGCAAACGGACAATGGAATCAGGTTGGAGTCACTAGTTTTGGCTATTATAGTTGTGGACGTGTTGGTGTGCCTGATGTGTTTGCTAGAGTTTCTCAATTTTGGCAGTTTATCAAGCAAACGGTGGACATGAATGGAGGACCATAATCACAAGATATTAGTTGTTAAATATTGAAAGGATATATTCTTGCTTGATCAGAAAAATATCAACTTTAAACACTTTTGGTGATCCATTTGTTTCCAACTAGGTATGCATGGTCAATCAAATATTTTAATCTTTGTAATAGTAGGGATCTAATGGTGACAAAATTGGGACAAAATTCCTTACCTGTGGACATAAATTCTGCCATGAATATATCACAGTTTAAGTCTAAACGAAAGACTCATCTGTTTTCTCTTATTGACTGACATTTTGTGTATAATTTTGTAAGCGCCATGGTATCTTTTTGGTGAATGGCACCATAAATGCTTGTAATGTAATGTAATGTAATGTAATGTAATGTAATGTAATGTAATGTAATGTAATGTAATGTAATGTAATGTAATGACAAAAAAGGGGTGTCTTTCAGAGACCAAGTACATAAAATTTGAGTCTTTGGGTAACATTCATGACCAAGTATGTTTTTTTCTGGATCGGGATCTTTCTGGGTTAACATACCCAACAATTGCACAAAGTTTTGACATATTTAGCAAACGTTTCGGGAGAAACATCAAAAAGAAGAAATTATTGGTCTTTGAGTGATAAAGATATGCTACGTTCTTTTGATTTTAGGGATTTAGATAAAATGAAAAATAGGGGGTCGTTGAGTGTTGGTAAAAAATGGAGGGCGGTGGTCTCTCCGTGAGAATGACGAAGAAAGCATGATCTTTGAGATGCACATAGCGCCCCTATGTTACAATGGACGAAACCAAACTGGAACAACAGGACCTACTAATGGCAGAAATGCATCACTTTTAAACCCACTGACAAGGTTCCGCTCGGATCCAAATCTCATCCCAATTCTTAATATACCACCAACAGCCCAACTCACGAACCTATAGGTGCACTATTATACTAATTACAGCGCCTATTCTTTTACATGTAAAGATGGGGTCACAAAACGGCTTGTATCTCCGTTATAAAAGATCAATAGAATAAACTGTATTCTTTAACTCTTGGAAAAACTTTTCAGATATCGTCAAGTAAACAATACCACGTGTATCAAAAAAAATTGTGCACGGATTAAAACTGATTTTGACCTTGATAAAAACACCGATTCATACATTTCCTGTTATTGTAGTAAAGCAGATTTAATAAGCTTTCAAATGCAGAAAAATGATGGAAATCGGATGAAAAATAAAATAGATATGACCATTTTTGTGAGTACGTCTCTTTCAGATCATAAGGCCATAACCCGTAATTGTGATATGTAATATTTTGCTTAACTGTGTAAATCCCATTGGAATGGAAGAAAAAGAGACGTACTTACAAAATCGGTCATATCTTTTTTATTTTTTATTCGATTTCTATCATTTTTTCTGCATTTAAAAGCTTATTGAATCTGCTTTACTACAATAAAAAGAAATTTATAATTTGGTGTTTTTATCAAGGTCAAGATCAGTTTTAATCCGTGCACAATTTATTTTGATACACGTGGTATGTTGTCAGGCTTGTTTTCATGATAAATCAGCCGCTATTTGGTATTACTATTACGTTTTACGGTCTGTCATAAAATAGCGCGGTTTGATCGAGTGTTTCTAGAGACATCATATCTATGTAATCATAGTCTATTTTTGTAACATTTAATGTACTCGTATATAATTATATATTCAAATATTGCATAATAAAGACTGATGTTTGATTTCATCTAAATAATGTTTTAGACAGTATGCATATTTTATTGACTGCACAATATTAATACATCCTTGGGTTTTGATTTTTACCAACTTTCGGTGTTTCTGGAATAATTTTTGATTGCCTTTTCATATCTTGTTTGCCAACATGTGTTGTACATCAAGTAGCCTTCAATGTTTTGAAAACGGTTTTGGTTACTGAGCTAGACCTCTGATTGGTTAAAAACGGGTGCAACTAAAAACATATAGAGCTATACATGATTTCCTTTCGGTGGAATAGGTAGATAGAACCAATGCGCACAAAATAATGATTTTTTCATATAAAGGGGACGATGGGGCAAGTTGGCCCCCCTTTTCGTTCAAAGCGCCCGCATGCAGGGTAAGTTGTCCCACCAAGTGGGGCAAGTTTGCCCTATTTACAAAAAAAGAGTCATACTCATTTTAGCGTGAATCATTTCATCATTATGTTTATTTTAAGTGAAGCACGAAAATGTGCTGCATACAAAAATGTCCTTTTAGGATGAAATGCCATAATGAATTAATACAATATCGATATTTTAAAAAGTTACGTTGTGACCTACAGTTATGCAATATAGGCCACATATATCCTATCGGTCTTGTGAAAAGACTTTTTGCGTCTCGTTATACGCATCTATTTACTTGTTTAGAATTAAAATCGTGTTAAAACGTCATAAATGTTATTGTGCTCGAATCGTGAGTAGTTATCATACCACCTTGGGCAAATTTGCCACAGGGCCAACTTGCCCCATGTGGTAGGGGACCAACCCGCCCCATAGTCCCAGTTTTAACTGTAACCTCGTGGTATACCAACGAAACAAAGAATTAAGAGGATTTGATCCCATGACATGTTGGACATGTACCATACCTTGTAATCAATAATAATAACTTGGACCCGCAAAGTAATATCTTGACACTAGTGCAAAATTACTTTTGCTCAAAAAGATTACTATTAAAGGTAACTCAAAAACTCGTTTTATTGATAACTCACACAAAGTACTGAATTCGGTCTTGTAATTTTTATTGTAAATTTGATGCTTTATGCATAACTAAAAATCACCAGTGACATATTTCGTCCTAGGTCAAGTGAGCAGAAACATAAGGCCCAACCGGAGGGCCAAATTGCCCACCCTCCCCTATATTTTTATAATTACACCCCAAGTGTCCTGATTGGCTGCACTCCAGTTACCATGCCAACCAATTAAATTAATTTGTGAAAATCTATCCAATGACAGAGTGCTGCTGTAAAACAAGCGCATGTTATTGAAGAAACCGGAGTCCAGGAAATGTCTTTTCACGTCTACCTCACTGTAGGGAGACAATGAAACGGTTATGGCAGCCTCCAGAAGTGCTGCAGATAGGAACAAGCAAATTAGTAGTCCTGACCGGGTCACGGGGAATAGAGATCACTTCATGGGGAACTTATAATCTTAATTTTTACAGGTGCAGTTGGTTATTCTAATACATATGTAGCTAAAAAGACTAAAAAATATTTATTATGTAGCCTTGATTCTAGTTAATGTACAATACACAAAACAAAATTTAGAATCATAATTTGTGATATCTTATGGCAGTTCTAAACATTACAAAATAATCGTTTAAATAGCGATATGAAGGATCATTTCTATTTTTTCTCCTTCATGCAAAATCATCATCCTAAAAGCTATTTGAGGTCATTTCATCTGATGGAATAACTAAAATCTTGACATGACTCATACAATCTTTCCGCATATCTTTTTCGAACCATTGATATCGATGCATTATCTTGATTACATGATTTAATAAATGTGTCAAGATCGCTGTACGGTCAGTCAATCATTTTTTTTTCGCAATATTCTCAGGTGAGATGGATATCAATTTGCGTAAAGAAAATTTCAGACAGTACTAAACTACGTTGATATGCCGGTAGGTGAGAGCAGGCTCTGTTCCAATATAGTTTTTTCCAAAGGAACTCGGTCGTTTAAAATGATCATGATGATATAACAACATTTTATCATCGGAATGATAAACTATTGATTGAATGCACAATGTCCAAAGTAAGTTTGTAGTTTGTAAACGTTGTACTAATGCATATTATGCATAGTACATAATTACTTTCAAATGAAAGTAAAATTAAAAAAAAAAAAAAAAGAACAGAACATAAATTTATATGTGAAATGCAAATGTTCCATGGTAACTCATCATAACATTGTATAAAAACTACCAAATGAATGTATTGGACCTTCTTGTGTATATCCTTGTGTATATTAAATCATATTTAAACAGATAAACGTAAAAAATATGAATGTGGCTTCTTTTAATGTCTTTTTTTACTATAACTCAAGACTAATTTGTAGGCTACACACTACAATTTTCTCTACTTCATCATGTTCATTGATTTGAGTTTGGTGTACGCAAAAGTATAAATTTTACATTTTGTTATCTTCATGAAGGTGTTGTCAACTTAATATTTGTACTTGTTGGTTCTACTTTTGTGTTTAGTTGATTGAATTGAAATACAATATGTCATTGTTATTCATTCATATGTTACACATATTTACTTACGTTTACTTAACTATTTTAACAGGCTTTATTCAGTAAATACGATGAAAACATAACAGCGGCTAGATAAATTCAAGTATTACTTACTCAATTTTCGTACTCATACACCGTACTCATAATTATTGGACCCATGTTGTCAGTGCAACTCCAATGACCCATGTTGTCAGTGCAACTCCAATATGTCATGTTTAAATAACTTTATGTTATTTAGAGTGATAAGAATGCATATCTTATGAGTAATATCTGCAAACTCAAATTAATATTTTCTAAGTAGCATGAACTTAGTGTAAGTTTCATTTTTTTTTTTGTTTTTTGAGTGTACGTGAATTTTTAGGAGAGTAAGACGTAAGGGTTCGTATTCAAGAAACGTGTCTAGCTAATCTGTGGTTGTTATTTCTCGCCAACATTACGGCTCATTGAAATGTTTCACTTTGAAGCTGCGACAGTACGTATCATAATTTCCTGGACAGTAAACTTGAACCGTGTTTTTAATAGCTAAACACCATTCTGGAATACGGGCCAATGTATTAAAAGCATTATGTTTTCCTGGTTGTGACAGGCATATATTTGAGCAAAAAGTAGATCCGGTATGGTCATTATTTCTAATTTGTTGAAAATATAAAGTGGTTGTTGCAGTATAGTGCACTAACCCTCTTTTTGCACACTCGCTACAGTGCACCTTATGTCAAAAGATATATACCTGAAGGTTTTATATGACCATCAACACCAAAACATACGTTTAACAACACATATAAGATATACATTATCGGTATTCACTACACGCTGCCAGGGAAATAACCCAAATTCTAATAAAGGGGAATGTAACCGTCACCTGCTTGTAAAGAATTGCTGGTCGACGTTCGTAAGGTTCCGCTAGGGTCCAGTACAACAACGGACAATAAATAAAAAACCCAGTTCAAACATTAACAGTGAAGATATGAATGCTTCTACCAACTAAATCCTACCAAAATAACCCTTCCAACACACCATCCACTCAAAAGAAAAGCTAGGAACCTATCTAGTTCACAATGTACTTTGAAACTGACGTCACAAAACACACAGTTCATACATACAACTATTTGTTATAATGAAGCCTCAGTAGCGTGCCGTGATCGTCTAGTGGTTAGGACATTACGTTGTAGCCGTAATAACACAGGTTCGAATCCTGGTCACGGCAGAGGTGAAGTCCACTAGCAGGATAAGAGGTAGCTTTTTTATACAAATATTTGTTTACGGTTAAGAGGGGCCAGGTGCAATGAATGATCTGATGATTTTATGTTCTCACGTTTTTGATGGCATCCATGTCTCATATATGCAATTTTTGTTCTTCATTCATTATGTTTTATAGTTATATATTATTATTATATTGTGTTGAGAGAAAACGAAACAAATAAACTTAATAAACTGAACAAGTGTATCAAACCCAGAATTTTGCTTTTAAAGATAAAAAAAATGTTGAGGCCAATTAAAAATAAAGGTTGCTTTGCTCTGTCAGGGCACAACTTTCTTTAATTATAATTACATTACTAAAAAGTAGCTAGTTAAGTTTCATAATAAAGACTACAAGATACATATATCACAATGTACTTGAAAACAATACAACAAGTTGATACAAAACAAATATTTCGTTGTTTTAGCATCACCAAGCCTCAGTAGCATGCCGTGATCGTCTAGTGGTTAGGACATTACGTTGTGGCCGTAATAACACAGGTTCGAATCCTGGTCACGGCAGAGGTGAAATCCACTAGCAGGATAAGAGGTAGCTTTTTTATACAAATAATTGTTTAGGGTTAAGAGGGGCCAGGTGCAATGATCTGATGATTTTATATCATGTTCTCATGTTTTTTTAAGGCATCCATGTCTCATACATGCAATGCTTGTTCTTCATTCATTATGTTTTATAGTAATAATATATTGTTATTATATTGTGTTGAGAGAAAACGAAACAAATAAACTTAATAAACTGAACTATCTTTTATTTTTTTAATAAGTGTATCAACCCAGAATTTTGCTTTTAGAGATCAGAAATGTTGAGGCCGATTAAAAATAAAGGTTGCACTGTTCTTTCTGGACACAACTTTCATTAATTATAATAC